>JAULCD010116427.1:0-11377 GCA_032361085.1 Calliostoma canaliculatum
ATCGGAACCACAACATTTTTTTTATTTGGCCTTAATGAATATTTTCATTAATAAATAAATCTCAGTCTACTGAACCCAGGGAAAGGTCAAATCATTAACATTTACTGTAACAAGAAAAGGTGTTACCATTGCACAGGTGTTTAACCCTAGTGGTGCTGAGTTTAGATGAGAAGTACTTTAAACTGGGATGACCTTGTGCTTTTGAAAACCTCAAGGAGTTTTTAAAACAATTTAGAACAGGATAGGTTTTCAACAGCCTATTTGGGTTAGATTTTGGACACTTAATCTGATTAACATTTTCTTCATTTCTTCTGAATCAAACGTTCATCTTGACGTTGAGGTATTCTAGTCCACTCCTAATGCAAAGCAGCATCCAGTTCACATAAATCTAAGACAGGTGGGTCTCTTTTTTAACTTGGCGGCCTAAAATGTCCCAAAGATGCTCTATGGGATTGATATCAGGACTTAGTAAGTTCAACATTTGATTCAGGGAATGAAAAAGCGTTTGGCTGACGTCACTCGTGCACAAGCAGGATACACCAAATATTGACACGACCTGTGCTTTGGGCTTCTTTAGACATTGTTCCAGGATTGCACTGATTCACATTTGATGAAACCATTTCAGTAACCGCTGTGTGACCAAGTAATATTCACTTTGTTTTTGGTACAAATTTTGTATTTTTCGAAAGTCTCGCTATTTGAAAATAAAATTCATCAATTATATGCTTTTAAACTCATGATTTCTCTGTGATTAGTGTCCATTTTAAGCAGTAAACAACACAAGACACACGAATGGAATAGGAGTTTTTCGGTAGGTTGCAACAAGGTTGACTCATTCATATAAATATGTGTGGCGCTTAATTAAGTTCAGGTGTATATATTGGTGATGCAGGCTTTCCTTCTGCAATAAACCTTGCTGCCATTATATAACTGAAATATTGTTGAAAACATTGTTAAACCCTGACTCACTCACACACTGATTGAATCACAAACAAAAGGGCATTTATGTGTTTTGTCTGTCACGATTCCTTACATGCCATTCTGTACTTGGGAACCACGTAGAACTTTATGCAGGGGGAATGATTGTTGTAACTTACATTAAGCCATACAGGAGATTTAACTCCTTTAGCGTAAGCTATTCCCCATCGAAACCAGCCAAGCGGAAGTGTGACGAGTAAACTAAAAAAAAGCCCTTTAGTGGCGAGCTGCTTCAATGTAATTGCCTCACTTTTCCTTTCACTCCTGAGCCAACAGTTCATGTTTGAAAAGTATCCGCAGTTGATTGCTGTCAACTCACTGTGAGGTTTATCCAGCGTTTCTGTTGGCTTTTTTGAAAGCTGGTCACAAGGACTACCGTTCCTACTCATTTTTTACCGTTCACCCATGCATTACTACTACTACTACAAAGTATATTAAATAATAAAGATCATCAAATTGTTCAATCTGCGTTGACACTAACTGTTAACTCAGAAAAATTGCTTGGTCTATTGCACTATGATCCACTTCCCTGCAGGGGAGTGAAACTAAGTGCAATGAACCAAGCTATGTTTCTTAGCTTGTATTGTATGTTTTAGGCTACATTCATCCATACAAATGCTTTGTCATTACACTCTAATTCGGTACATCGCAATGGAAATAAAAAAACTTAAACAATCCCATCATAGGCTAGACTAAAATTTAGTCTATGAAATAAAAAATTTAATTTCCAAATGTTTTTATAGTCATATTTTTTTAGAGACTGAGTTCATAGTAGCTCCTAGACTTGCTTATTTTATAGACTGTGGACAAGTCTCTATTAACTTTCCACAGTTTTGAAGCAAGACTAATCATAGGCTTACTATTTTTATAATTTAATGTTCAAATTCTAATCCTAAATATGCTTTTGAAAACCTATCTTGTGATAAATTGTTTAAAAGAGTTCCTATTGGAGTCTTCTTAAACAAGTTATCACAGGACAGGTTTTCAACACTAAATTTGTATCGGCAAGACAATTTCTTCAGGTAGACTTCTTTCTTAAATAATTTATTGATTTTAATTGTTGGAGGTATTTTAAAAATTATAATTTGTTTCCACTGTCACCAAAATTACGGTTGGCGGATCCATAAAGCAAAAAATAAAAAAAGTGTGGCTCTATTATATTTATAAGATTGCCTCAAGTGCACCTGATAAACATGCAACACGTATGGACCATTTAAAAGTCCAAAATATTATATCGCAGTTATTGCCTCACTGTTTGTCGATGCCGCTCACAGAAATATCCGGGTCAGGCTCGATATTTTCGGGAGCCGCACGGCAAGGGTTAGTTAAAAACTCTTGTTTTATATTTCAATTACAGTTAGAGAACGCACCCATTTACCTCCCCTGGGCTGGTATTGCTATTTTACTTAACTTAGGGACCAGTCATTTATTATAGGTGGGGTAGGTCGGAGTTTCCTCTTAACAAACCGCCTCCCACCCCCCGCCCCCTTGTAATAAATGAATGGTCTGCAAAGTTGAGATTTGCTGTTGCACGTGCATTGGTCTCCCAATAACAATGGACAAAGGGCATGCAATTTGTTTGAAGAGTTACCAGGTGGCAGGAAACCCTTTTGAATATTCATTGAGGGAATTACTTAGGTTTATCGAGATCGATAAACCAAAGCATATGGTTCGTATTGTAATTGAAATATAAAACAGGGTTTTTAATTAAAAAAACCATACATTGTTTTATTCTATTAGTGAATATTATGGCCATGTGCACTTGTCTGTTACAAAAGTGAGATGACCAAATGTTTTATTTATTTTTTTGTCATTTCAGTGGGCCCAAAATAATTAAGATAGATGTCAGTACTGATGATTCTGCAGGTGTCCTGGATTATAAGATAGAGCTGGTGGAGACAAGACTTGAAAAGTGAAGCTGTTGGAACTGGGAAAAAGTGGACTTGGACACTTGGAGTGGAGATATAGACTTCTTAACTCACAAAAATTGATGTTGATATTGAAGATCGTTGAGCTCACCTTGACAACAAGACACAACTGGCAGAGATAGCAGATATGAGCCGTGAAGCTGTTGACAGTTTTTAATAAACCAAACTGCAGCACAGTAGAACTGGAAACTTGTAGGGAGGGTGTCGACTGTTTCAATCAGAAACATGAGGACATTTTGTTGTGATGTAAATCCTTTGCAGACTATTCTCCACTGAGGATGTACATCTAATTTCACACGGGGGTCAAATCTGAAGGAAATTTTTCACTTACTCTGTCAGTTCCAAATAAACAAGAGAATTGACACATTAGAGACCATTTACTTATTATGTGTGTCGGATACCTTTCCCCTGTTCTGACTATCTCGATATAAACATGAGGGTTCACACAGGAGAGAAACCATTCACTTTTTAAGTAATATTTTTTTTTAGTAATTTAAGTCTCAAGATGAACAAGAGGATTCACACAGGAAAGAGACCATTCACTTGTGATGTATGTCAGAAATCTTTTCCTAATTCCAACCATCTGAAGAGACATATGATGATTCACACAGGAGAGAGACCATTCACTTGTGATGTATGTCCAAAATCTTTCACTCATTCCTGCAGTCTCCAGACACACATGATGATTCACACAGGAAAGAAACCATTCACTTGTGATGTATGTAAGAAATCTTTCATCAAATCAAGCCGTCTCCAGATCCACAAGAGGATTCATACTGGAGAGAGACCATTCACTTGTGATGTATGTAAGAAATGTTTTACTTGTTCTCGCAGTCTCCAATCACACAAGATGATTCACACCGGAGAGAGACCATACACTTGTGATGTATGTCAAATTTCTTTTACTCGTTCTAATCATCTCAAGAAACACCAGAGGACTCACACTGGAGAAAAACCATTTGTTTGTGATGTATGTCAGAAATCTTACACTCAATTAAACAGTCTCCAGGCACACAAGGCAATTCACACTGGAAAGAAACCTCATACTTGTGATGTATGTCAGAAATCTTTTACTCACTCTAGCAGTCTCAAGACACACAAGAGGATTCACACAGGAGAGAAAACGTTCACTTGTGATACATGTTGGAAAATTTTCACTCAGTTTAGCTGTCTTAAGAAACATATGAGTGTTCACACTAGAGACAAACCATTCACTTGTGATGTGTGTCAGAAATCTTTCACTCAATTAAGCAATCTCAAGATACACAAAAGAATTCATACAGGAGAGAAAACATTAACTTGTGATGTGTGTCAGAAATCTTTCACTCAATCAAGCAGTCTTCAGGCCCACATGAAGATTCACACAAGGAAGACAAAATTTACTTGTGATGTGTGTCAGAAATGTTTCACTCGGTCCACCAGTCTCAATATTCACAAGAGGGTTCACGCTAGAAAGAAACTATTCACCTGTGATATAGGTCAGAAATGTTTTAGGTCAAATTACAGTTTAGAGGCACACTTGCAAAATCACACTGGAGAAAAGCAATTTAGTTGTGATGTATGTCAGAAATCTTTCAAAAGCTTCGCCACACTTGAAAAACACAAGAAGACCACCAAAAGTCACTGCAGTTTTCAAACTGAGAAGTTTTCTGACAAGTGTACAGTATGTGGTGAAGGATTTACTGGTGAAAAACAACTGAAACACCACATGAACAAACACTCAAGAATCCAAATGTACGCTTGTCAAGTGTGTGACAAGGCTTTTGAGAAGATTGACATTCTGAAGTTACACTTGGTGACCCATGATGATTTGTCAAAGAAACTTTGCATCTCCAAAGACAGTGATGAAGACTTTCAACATATTAAGACACCCATAGCCAATGATTATGATATAGTTGAATTTGTTGAGCATAACGAATCATTGACTGAGTTAAAGGAGAGTTCTGTGACAAAAGCCAATGTGAAACCATTACTGTGTGACTGTGGAGAAGTCTTCATGACTTCTGATGCTTTGAGTTACCACCAGACTCTTTTCCATTCCTCAGATCATCTAGATTTTCAACAGTCACACTGTAATATTTGTGGAGAAACATTTCCAGATGATTCAGTTCTGAAGTCTCATGCGGCTGTCCACAATGTTCCAGGATCTAAGTCGATCTCCTGTTCCAGATGTGATGAAGTATTTCCTGATTTAGATTCTGTGAAACAACATGAAGCCAGTCACAATGTCTGCTGTGATCAGAAGTTTGACAGTGTTGATTCACTGAAAGAACATTTGTTGGTTCATAGCCAAGAAACACCAGGCCAGCCGGTGGATACTACCTTGTGTGGAAGCATGCAGACACAAAACTCTAGAAATGAACATGACAACTGCAATTCACTGAGTGTTACCATTAAGAGTGAATTGGTCGATGAAACACCAGGCCAACCCGTGGATAATACCTTGTTGTGTGGAAACGCGCAGTCACTAAACTCTAGTATTGACCATGATAACTGTAACTCAGAGAGTGTTACCATTAAGAGTGAATTGGACGATGAACTGTTTTCGCTGAGATGTAATTCAAGAACATCCAGTTTATCCAGTTCTGCTTATCAAGAAGGACTCACTGTGGTCAAGAAGGAAGAACATTTTCTTTGATGGTAATGCACGTTGTTGTAGCACTCGAACCAATAAAAAGATTATGTTTAATAAAACAGTTTTATGCTTACTTTAAGCCAAACATTATGCTTGTTCCCCAAGAACACAATACTTACCGTTAATGGTGATTGAGCTAAAAATAATCGGGTCCACACACTCCTTTTTTCATGTTAGTCTGATTTGGCTACAAAACATTTGTCTCCACTGTGGAGTTTCTGTACTGTCTGTTTTTTTGCGTTTTTTTGGCACTTAGTTGTGCAAATAAACATCATAAACAGATATTGCATATTTTAGATCTTACCTGTAATTCTATTACGGGGTTCAATATGGCTCAAATATACCCCATGAACAAGATGAACAAATATACAAAAATATCAAGTATTATCACAGTTTTATTCTGGTCAATTATAACAACAAATAATAACATATACTCAGACACAAAAATAACCTTCTAAACCTCCATTAGAATCTTACTATGCTGCTAAGACATGGATTATAAAAGGCTTTAGCAACGACTTGCCTGAACAAGACTTATTTACCCCCAAAAAGTTGTGCTCATTAATGCCTTGAGCGGCAAATAGCCGTGAAGACACAAAGTAAGACAATCACTCACACACCTATTAAAGTGGGGTACGAGGATTATAAATACACACTGATTAAAAGCTAACCGGGCAGGGTAATCAATTACTGACCAAGGGTCATTAATTGGGAGACAAAAGCTATCAAACTATCTTTAAGAGTATTAAGACAAATAACGTTAATTTCTAGAACTCAAGCGTTAGACCGTTATCACTAGATTAATAGAATACCATCCATACTTATATTCAAGATATACAAATTGAACTTTACCTAACTTGTTAGAATTCAAATAAACATTGCGTATTTAAGGGCTTACAGCCTTATTACACAAAACATAAGCTCTTGGCTCGAAAATATAGTACGGACGTTTATATACTTGAGAAATAATGGAATAAAGGGCTTAATCAAATGTTAGATAGTAACAAAGCAAGTAGTAACAAAGCAAGGTTCTTACGTTTTGTGAAATCCTGAGGTAGCTCTGTTCCCAAAGTACGATCCTTGAGTAGGTCCCAAGAAATGCTCTACATAGCGTTCCGCGCAACCACAATGTTGGACTAGCAAGGCCAGATTAAGATTTAAAATAAACCATGGCCTTTATACTAAAAAATTATCCAATAGGCTACGCTTTCCAGGAATTGAGTGGAAAAGTTGGCAGGCCACAGCGCTACAAAGCCTCTTAAGCTTTATTTAAACGGGCTCCCCTTGGTGCCTTAACACTAAGATGGCGAGCTAACAATAAGGGCTGAGATGATTGTGAAACTCTCATTAAAATGCAGATACAATAAGCTATCTACATTAATATTCAAAAGTTGACTAACATGAATTGAGAATAATACAGTAGATATTGAAGTGATCAGAAGTATGACCATTCGCCATTCTTCCAATACTCAATATCGAATAGATTCACAAATAATGCATACAGGTTACATGTAAAAATATGACAATTTAGGTAATGAATTATGGATTAAAAAAGTTGGACTAGCGCAGAAAAACGTACAAATAATTTCACAATGATGTGAAATGCTAGAGATGGATAAAAGATGGATTAGCATAAATAAAGAGTACATCCCTTTAACATGTTAAGGGTTAATCAAAAGTTCAAAGATCAAAGGGTCGACCTTAAGGGTTAGACGACGAGAGGGTGAATCTGGACACCACCTGGCCAGCACAGGGGCCATCTGGCCTTGTCTGGCCACGCTCGCCGACTGTGTTACGTAACACAGGTGTGTGTGTCCAGGGACTGTAATCTCTTAAAGAAGCAGATATGCTATTTTCAAGGTCACTCGATCTCGCCCCTGTGACAAATTCATAGCTGGTTTTCTTTTTTATTTCAGCTGGGCTGTTATTGTCAGCTCGCCACAAGGGCAGCTGATCTTTTTGCTGTCATAGATCAGAAATGTAATGCCTGCTGGCATAATGTGTCTTTTCATGTTCCACATGATTTGTATCCTAATTGCCTCCTAGCGGAAGGAAGATCTACCTGTAATTGGGATTTTAACCCTTAAAGTGCTGAGTGGATTCCAGCCAGTCTTAAAACTGTGACCATCTTGTGCTGTTGAAAACCTATCCTGTGATAATTTGTTTAAAAGAGAAAGCCTGTATCAGTTGGAATTTGAAAACTAAAATCTGCAAATGTTGTGCTCGGCACGTTAAGGCTTAAAAAGATAAATAGGTTTTCAGCTGCAGTAGATGATACAATGTTAGTTTTTGTAATTATGATAATTAAAAAAATAGGGTCGACACCCAAAATGTAGGCAAGGTTTTGTGTGGCGTAATTGCCTCCTAGCGGAAGGAAGATCTACTTGTAATTGGGATTCTCGTGGCTTGTTTTGTTAAATTATATCCATGGGTGATTTTAAGAAATATCTCTCAGCATGAAAGAAGAGGTCATCAGACATAAATATAAAAGGGTTGTTCACCTTACTAGGAATTGGGAGGTTCACAACTTTTTGATAGCTGTTTTCCACATCTCTGAATTTTAACCTAAGTACATCTACTTATGCCTGCTAGTGCTACTTCAGATAAGTTGTGAGCTGGAGTTACCAGTCGACCTTAACATACACTATCATACATATTTGATATATACTCTATATATTATATACTTGATATACACTCGATATATTATATACTTGATTTATTACGACTTAATTTACTGCAAGTGTTGAATGATGCTAGCACAGCTACTACAACTTCTCTTTTGATTCTGCTTTTGCAGTCAACCTTTTGATCTCGTCATCGACCCCTACAACCACTGTGAAGAACCACCCAGATTTTCTGTTGTACACACATTTTGTGACATAACATCGGTTTAAGATAAAATATTTATACACCGATTTGGAGATGGGATAGCACAGTGGTTAACATGCTGGACTTCAGATAAAGAAATCTGGGGTTCGAATCTCACCTAGGGGGCTCGGTGTTATTCTCTGTGTTGGAAACCTTTCAACATGCAGTCAAGCCAGAGTAACACTCTTGGTTTGTGGGTATTGGCTGAAGCTCACAGGTTTCACTGCATCACATAACCATATTGGTGATGCAGGCATTCCTCCTGCAATAAACCTTGCTGCCATGGTATAACTGAAATATTGTTGAAAACAGTGTTAAACCTGACTCACTCACTCACACACTGATTCAATCACAAACAAAAGGACATTTATGTGTTCTGTCTGTCACGATTCCTTTACATGCCATTCCGTACTTGGAACCATGTAGAACTTTACGCAGGGGGAATGTTTGTTGTAACTTACATTAAACCATACAAGAGATTTAATTCCTTAAGCAAAAGCGAAACCAGCCAAGCGGAAGTGTGACAGGTAAACAAAAATTACCCCCAAGTGGCGAGCTGCTTCAATGTAATTGCCTCACTTTTAATTGCCACCAATGTTCCGGTTGCCTTTGTTGAAAGCCGGTCAAAAGGACCACCTGTCAGAGAAAATACCGGTCCTACACATTTTATACCAGACATCCATGCATCACTACTACTAACAGTGTAATTTAAATTATTAAAAGCTTTATCAAAGTGTTCAATTTGCGTTGACACTAACTGTTGGATAAGAGAAACATTGCACTACATTTCACTCTCTTGCAGAGGAGTGAAACATAGAGCAATGGACCAAGCTGTGTTTCTTAGCACATATCCATATGATACAGCCTACATTCATCCCTACAAATGCTTTGTCTGTCATAACACTCTAATTCGGTACATCGCAATGGAAATGAGAAAAAGTAAACAATCCCCATCATAGGCATACTATTTTCCCTATTCTAATGTCCAAATTCTAATCTTAAAAGCCTTTTGAAAACCTATCCTGTGATAAGGCTAAACAAAATAAATGTTGTGGTTCCGATTACAAATCTTTTAAATTTGAGGTAGGTCGGTCGAGATTTTTTTTTTATTGAATTTTTTTTTTCTTGTTATCAAATTTTAACCTTTAAAGTGCTGAGTGGATTTTAGGCAGCCTTAAAACTGTGACCACCTTGTGCTGTTGAAAACCTATCCTGTGATAAAAAATTTTTAAAAAGCTCCTGTAGGAGCTCTTTCAAACAAATTACCACAGGATAGCTTTTCAACAGCTTGTATTAGTTGGAATTTAAAACAAAAATGAGTAAATGTTGTACTCAGGTTTTCAGATGCAGTTGATATGATACAACATCTGTTGTCACAGGGAACATTGTGTAAACATTGGTTTTTTAAAGACATTATTTTTGTTGTGCTTAGAGTTTAGGTTTTTTATGTTTTGGAATGCTTTAGATCATTGCCATTCTGAACACTTTTTGAAATTTTATAAAATAGAAATTTCAGACTTAAAAATAGTAAATGGATCGATCGCAAATAATAAGAATAAAGAAAATTTTGTCAATAAATAAAAAAAAATCGTTCAGGTTTGAACTTGTAAACTTCTGACTGCGCACAACCTATATGTATATTGTTCCTGTACTAACGTAAATTAGAGTTACTTCCCTTTGACAACAAATGTCTTTTTTCCTTTTCTTTTCCAGAACTTTGGAAATAGTTTTATCAGGTAATCACTGCTTTTACACGATAACTGTAATATATTTGGCAATATCCGGTAATAGGTCGAATCGGGTTATTACTTGTCAGAGATGTATGACAAAAATAGACATTTAAAGTGATTTTACACGAAAAGAATGTGATATTGCCATATATTTTAGATTTGCACCAGTATCGCCCAACAAAATACCTGTACTCTAAATGGTAGATTTTATTTGAAAGTTGACACGAAAATGAATGCACCAACATCACCTAGTTAAGCTGCAGAAACTGTTTACTATTATTATTAAGTACAAGGCTTGTCCCGTCGCTGCTACAGAGTTTAACCCTTACCTAACTAACCGATTGCTGGCAGAAACATTGTGTGACATGTTGATTGTTGGTGATTTATATGCATTTTTTCTGTATAAAAAAGCATTATCTTGCTTCCCATGCTTCTTTTTATTTTCATTAATTTTATGTGCTAATTTTTTGTGAAGAACCACTAATTTATCAACAAACATTATTTTTGTATTTTTTTCGTGCCACAGGTGCCAGACGTTTCGACCCACAATCAGTTCGCCCCCTAGTCTTTTCGCCCCACCGATCATGCCTTTTTGCCACCATTATATTTTAAAATGAAAAACATGTTGTACTTTATTGAGGGGTATAAAATATGAAATTATATAAAATATATAATACATAGTGTTCAAATTCTTTATTCTGTTTTGTCTTGAGTCCAAAAATTGTCAGCTATAGCAGTGATAGAAGCTAACTGTTTTCATCCACTAGTCCTGATAATGATAACATATAGAAAACTACGCAGAAATTAGAATATTCTACTTGTCCTCAGGATACCTTAAAGTGTATTTGTACACACACAAAAGTAATTTTTCTTAAATTGCTAAAAAGTAATTGCATAGGGTTGAAAATATGTTTTTAAAAATAATACAAAACAATAAAAACAGAGTTTCAGTTTGTTTTCAGTTACAGTGGGCCACATGATACCAAGCATAAATAAGAAAAAGTCATGTATTTTTCAATGTATTTAATAACTGCTGTACAATTTACAGATTCCACTTCAAGCACAGAAACCTCCCCTGAAATTAAAAATCAACAGATTAGTCATTGCAAATATAAAGATCTTAAACATAATTTTTAAAATTCAAACTTTTTACAGAATTAGTTTTATGTTTAGAATTATTTCTTCACTAATTTCTGCAAGGTTTCCTATATATATTTACAGAACTTTAAGGTTGCCTA
>JAULCD010116538.1:0-17382 GCA_032361085.1 Calliostoma canaliculatum
GCTGTAGCACAGTAACAGTCTTGGTTGGCAGGTACCAGCTGAAGCTCGCAGGTTTTACTGCATCACATAACCACATTAGTGATGCAGGCTTTCCTCCTGCCATACATCCTGCTGCCGCGATATAACTGAAAAAATGTTGAAAACGGTGTTAAACCCTAACTCACTCACCCTTAAGTATGATCAAATTCATACGTCAATGATGTTTGTTAATTTAGAGGTTTTTTTATCCACAATGCCAAAAACTATCTTTAACTCAAGATATTAGTCAAACTTGAAACTACAACTACCAAGTCCTAACCCAACTTTAGCATTTTAAGAGTTAAACTTTTAGTGGAATACATTGTTCCACAAATGTTGTATTAACCCTTACCGTGCGGCTCACAGAAATATCAAGGTCAGGCTAGTAGCCTGACCCGGATATATTTTCGCGAGCCGCATGGTAAGGGTTAATACTGATCGGAGTTTTCTGATACAATTAACTTTAAACACAACATTTTTTCTGTTACTAAATTTTAATCTAAATTAACTCTTGAAAACAATGTCCAACAAATGCTTATTTAGTCTTGTTTTTTTGCAGGTGCTCGCCAAGACAATGGTATTCTGACTCTTGACAATGTCCAGCCGTCCTACTCTGGCAACTACATGTGTACTGGAACCACACCTAGCGGCAAGACCGGTGTCGGACGTACGACCCTCACCATTGAACCTGATGTGCTTCGTAAGTAACCTTGACAGTGGTAGTTGCAAAACTAGTAACTGTGTTTTACTGTTTGACAACAATGTTGTAATATATGTTTAAAAGACTGTGATAACATTGTGCTATTTCATGAATGCTTTTAACAATGTTTTACAATTTCAGATATTAAAAACAATGTTTTTCTTCAAAATAAATCAATAACATTGTTGTACTGTCAGTAAAGTATACATAGCAACATTAGACCATGTAACTGGACAGGTTATGATGTCCATTTAAAGAAGAACAAATTTAAATGTACTAGTCGAGAAAAAAATTGCAAAATGTTGTACTGTTACGAAAAACTACATTAAGTGGTGTACTATATAAAGCAGGGTCAGAATCTATAAGTGTTGTACTTTTGAAATAATTCACCTAATGTTATTATACTTATCAGAAGAACCTGGGTGTGGTGCACTATTACAGAAGAAATTAATGTAAAGGTGTTATGAGTCAATTTAGTGTTGTACTGTCATTAGAGAAATTTACTAATACAGAAATATTGATAGGTGTTGTAATAGTACCCCAAAAATATAAACAGTGTTGTACTATTATTAAAAATCTAAAAGTGCTGGGCCTTGTTTCTCTAAGAGATCTTAAGCTAAGTTGATCGTAAGTGCTAGAAGATAACATTGGCTTACGACTGTTGTAGTGCAGAGATCGCTTTTGAACCAATGCCATTAGGCAACGGTTCTAAATTGATTTCTGCTCTATGACAGCCGTAAATTGATGATAAAAAATAATCCCTCAAGACTTTGTTTCAAAAATTGCTTAAAATCAACTTAGCCTAAAATCGCTTTGAGAAACAGAGCCCTATGCTATTACTGAAGACTGTCCGTGTTCTACAAATACAGAAAAGTATTACAGGAGATTGTAAGTGTTGTGCCATCATAATAACCTCAGATTTACAATTAAGAGGATACAAAAAATGAAAATGATCAGTCTTTTGTGGTGCAGCTTTGTTCACAGGACGCCATAATTTGCGTCAACGATCGCGTAGGGCAGTTATGTAGACGATGTTCTCTGGAGTACCCGTCTAGTCTGACCATCGCTAGCCTTAGATTTGAATCTAAAGAAAAAAATGTTGAGTTTGCCTATTAAATCTTTATGTCCCAGCTTACATCATTGCAGCACTTTTTGATACAATTACAATATCTGATTGAGAGAATTGCAGACATGAAGTAAACATCTTTACAATAAAGTATGAAATATTTTTAAAAAGTAAGAGTGCAATAAAAAGCAAACAGGTTTTTTTAAATGTCCTAAATGCTTACTTTGATAGTTTCCCTCCTGCTTATGAAGACGGGTGTCACAGGTATGAAACTAAATGTTTCACAAAGTGTTATTATAGACCACTAATTGCAGCTATATCGTAGGCGACAGTGGGGCCAGGGGGAGGCACAGCCCGGCCAACTTTCATTTGTCCAATTTAAATTCGAGAGCTTTAAACATTTCCTCCCTTCCCCCAAATGTTATACTGTTCCACCCCCTAATTTAATACTTTCAATGTCTGTGTCATTTAGGTAGTGATTAAACACATCAATATTAGGGATTACAATATTTACATAGATTTGCCCAGAAACATCATGTTTTACAATTAAAGAAGTTGTCATCCATAATATGTAGTGTTATAACAGAAGAATCTGTAAGTGCTGTACCATTATAAGGGTGAGAAATTTGCAGTTGAGAGGCGACAGTGCTCGGTCTTTAGTAGTGCAGCTTTTTTTACAGGAAACACCCATTTTCGTCTACAAGAACTTAGGGCAGGTATGTAGTAGGGTGGTGCCCCGGTGCACTAACTAGCCTGACTTTGGTCTTCTAGTCAGCTAATAGACGCCAAGAACTGAATCCAATGAAGAAAACTCAACAGTGCTTTCTATATCTTTAGTCAGTTGTTTTTTGTTCAAGTTTACTATGGTACTAGTAAATGTTATTAAAATGAATGTTTATTATTAACAATTATCTTTAACACTAAATGAAGTTACCAAGCAACAGAAGGTTATTAATTAAATTTTGTAGTACAAAGGGAAAATATAAATTCGAGATCAGTAAAGTGTGAAGCTAAGAAAAGTAACTTATGAAAGAGTAAATACTAGTTTTAAAAGTCTTTACATTTTAGTATGATTTAGAAAATAGTTACTTCTGAAAAGCAAAATTTATTTTTAAAACATCTGTCTTAAATGCTTACTCTAATAGTTTTCTTTCTGCTTATTGAGCTTCGTACCAGTGCCCTGTTTCATAAAGCCATTGTAAATTTATGTCATCGTAAACTATATGACTGAGTTAATGGTTTTGGCTTACAAATGCCAAAAATTATTGTAAACCGTGTACTTACCAAAGAAAATCTTGTTGAGTACATGGTTTACTATGATTTTTTATATTTGTAAGCCAAACCATTGACCCAGGGACATAGTTTACGACATTGTTAATTTACGACAGCTTCATAAAACGATGCCCGGGACCTCATTCCACAAAGTTCACATTAGGTTAACCCTTACCATGCGGCATAGTTTTGGAAAAGTTATTCTGAGTGGCGTTTCCGGGGATAACAAGAGTTTCCCTATCTCAATGGATGCCTAACTCAACGTCCCCCCGCCTGTTTGTTTATGCGGCTTACAGAAATAACCGGGTCAGGCTATGTAGCCTGACCCGGATATTTTCGTAAGCCGCATGGTACGGGTCAAAAGTCTCAACTCTTACCATGCACATTATCATTGTGCATAGTTTCAGGCGAAATTAGCGAGAACCCGTTATGTGCCACTCAGGTAAGACAAACAATGCCACACTGTAAGGGTTAACTTTCATCTTAGTGCTCTTATAGCGAGAGAACTAAGAGAAATTTTGTGGAATAGGGTCCTGGGTGCAGTTTAACAAAGCCATCATAAATTTATGATGTTGTAAACCATCTTCCCAAGCCAATGGGTTAATTTTACAAATGCATAAAAACATTGTAAACTGTGCACTTTTAAAAAAAAAAAGTTTTTCTTTTGAAAGTGCACAGCTTACAAAAAATATTTGCATTTAACAGAGACACCATCAGCCTAATGATAGGTTTGTGTTGCAAATGTACGATGGTTTTGTCAAACAGCATCAGAGCTTTAAAGTTTTAGTTTAAACATTAGGTTTTCAAGGTAAAGTTTTTAACCAAGTTTTATTGTAAACTTGTGTTGAGCACTAGTGGTATTACTTATCTGCAGCCTTGACCTTGACTTGACACTTGTACTTGATTAGTGTCTGAGCTTTCAGCTTATACTTGATCTATCAACTTTCCTTTCAGCTCCAATGTGTACAACAGTATGTTGTGTCTAAAACATACTTGTCAGTTCTAAAACATCTGACATGAGACTTGCACATTCGATTTCAAAACTCATGATTTCAGCCATTTAAATATCACACAAATTTAAAATTTTAAATTACTAATTTTTTATTTAACATTTTTGAAGGGGAAGGCATTAATCCTTTAGCGCTCTCTGGACCTCTGCTTAAGCTTGGTCTCGCTCACCGAGTCTATTTGGGGTTCATACGTAGCTTGCCTAATAGTTGTAAAGAATTATCATACATGAAAGTGACTTATTCACATTAAAGCGTAAAATATAGAATAGTGACTTCTGAAAGAGCAAACATTTATATTAAAAATAATGTTCTAAGTGCTTATTATGTAATATTGCAGGAGAATCTGTAAGTATTGTACTGTAGCAGGACAAAAATCTATGAATTTACTATTACAGGAAATTGTACAAGGTTTGCACTATCACAGAAAATTCTATAAATTTTGTACTATTGCAGACCATTTGTAAGTGTTGGTGAAAACTGTTGTTTTATTTATTCAGGAGAATCTATAAATATTGTACTATTACAAGAAAATCTATATAATTCATTATAAGGGATATGCATATTGCAAAACATTTGTAAGTGTGGAAGTATAATTTGCAAATTTTGTACTCCTGCTAAAAAACGAATAATTGTTTTACTATTTCAGGAGAATATATATATGTTGTACTATTGCAGGGGAATCTGGAAGTGTTGGGATATTACAGTGTTTTATTATTACTGTTTTATGATAATACAATGTCACACTCTTACAGTGTTTTACTATTAAAATGTTGTGCTAATAAATATTACTGTGTTGTATTTTTACATTGTTATACTATTACAGTATTGTACTATTACAATGTTTTACTATTACAGTTTTGTATAATTACAGTACTGCATTACAATGTTATACTATCACAGTTTTATACTACTACAATGTTGTATTATTGCAGGAGAAGCACCAACAGTGGTTATTGATGAGAAGATGCAGGTTATACCATCCGGAACCACTGGAACTATCCGCTGTGTTGTCACTGGAGTACCGAAGCCAACCATCACATGGAAGCGAGCTCGTGGAGAGTTATCAAGTAACCACAAGGTAACTTTACCCGCAGGTTTTTCTGTTTCACTATCAAATTTGATACCTAAATACATGTACGATGTTGGAAATCTATCTGACAAATTTGTTGAAAGGAGCTCTTTTCAACAAGTTATCGCAAATAGGCTTTCAACTGCATACTTTTAGGTCTTACTATCCATATATAGCAATACATTCGGTCTACTTCCCTGTCCAAATTCCTATCTAAATAAGCTTTTAAAAATCTGTCTGTGGTAACTTGTTTAAAAATTGTTTATCAAATTTCCATAAGGTAGGTTTTCAACAGCCTGTGGATGAATGTACTTGACAATGATATTGTTGATATTATTGAAGAAGAATTTCTTAAGTGTTAATTATACTATTGTACAATATTTATGTATATATGTACACAAACCTCTCACTTGTTTATTCTATGGCCACAGGTCAGTCAGAATGGAGAAATACTTCGCATCACCCAAGCAACAATGGCCGACCGTGGTGTCTATATCTGCCTTGCAGAAAGCGCAGCTGGACGAGCTATGGCCTCAGCTATGATTGATGTCGAACGTAAGTATTTCAATGTTGGTTGACATCTTGGCCCCATTCCTCAAAGCGTAAGTGAATTTTTAAACAATGTCTTATGAAATTGTTTCTTATCATAGGCTTATGACTCTCGTGTCGCAGAGATCAATTTGGAGCTGGCGCCGAAAGGTATCAGTTCCAAAGCGATTATTGCACTATGACAATCATAAGCCAATGTTATATTTTAGCACTAACAATCAACTTAGCCTAAGAATGATTGAGAAATTGGGTCCTGATTATTATTCATTACTAAAATTATTACTACTTTCATACTTCCATTTTTGAAAAAAATTATTGTTTAAAAATATTTATTGTTTGAATGGCATTTAGAAGTGATAAATATACCGCAGAGAAATTTCAACTTCTTTAATCGGAAAACATGTTTCAGAGTAAAATAATTATGTTTAAGATGTATAGCATTATTGTTTTTTAAATACAAGAAATACTAAGGTTATAATATACCATATTTGCTTTTTATTGAGCTCCAAGGAATATCAAGGTCTATAATATACCAACTGTTGAATATGTTAAGATATAATCACACTTGCTTTAATTGAGCTACAAGGAAGTTGTTTTGTTTCCGCAGGTCGTGACATCCCAGTGGTTGAACTGTACCCATCTGGTTCGGTGTCGATAGGTCCCGGAGGCAGTGCCCTCTTCCAGTGTCGGGTGACTGGTGGAAGACCAGCACCAGTTGTCACCTGGACCAGGTGAGAGAACGACAAAATTCTGTCAATTTCTTCTAATTAACCCTTAGTCAAAGCTTGCAAGTTTCACAACATCACATAATCACTTTGGCGATGCAGGCTTTCCTCATGTAATAAACCATGCTGCCATGAGATAACTGAATCACTGTTAAAAACATTGTTAAAGGCCAACTTACTCACTTTCACCCAATTAACCCATAAAATGCTAACATTTGTCAGTTACAATGTTTAGTGTCAAACTTATTTACTAATCCATTCTTTTAGGGACACTTAGAAGCGATAATTCAGAATATAGTTAATCAGCTTAGGATTTGTGGGTGTCAACTTCTTGTTCTTAAGTTCATAACGTTTCAGGACATACACTTGTTTCTTCATCAGTTTAATAGTGAAGCATTGTCACACCTCATACGCATTAAAGGAGTTATCACCATTAAACCTTATTCAGTCATTTAGTTTTTCATCATTCAGCATCCAGCTTGTAAAATGCCAAATAAAGAAGCCTGAATTAATCAACTCTGTGGTTGTAGATTATAACTGTTCTTATCACATGTCAGAGTCTCTAACTCTGTGACTGTAGATTATAACTGTTCTTATCACATGTCAGAGTCTCTAACTCTGTGGTTGTAGATTATAACTGTTCTTATCACATGTCAGTCTAACTCTGTGGCTGTAGATTATAACTGTTCTTATCACATGTCAGAGTCGGAGACGAGCCATTCACCTCAACAACAGAAGTGATGGAGGACAATGGCGTGATAATGTTCAAGGGTGTGACGGGCGATGAGCAGGGATCTTATGTGTGCACTGCCACAAACTCCATGGGCACCGCTAGCGCCACCGCAGTTCTCAAGATTCAAGGTAGACAACCCTAGACCATTCAGTATTTTTCACAAATCCCCAAATCATAAATTAGAATGATGAAAATCGTAAGATGTTTCTGTCCTTAACAATTCATCAAATGATATTAAAGATGCTGTTAAGCTCCAGTTGTCATACTTGTAATATACACACTGCAATGAAACAATAGCAGTGTAACTTAAATTAAAATAAATTGTACATTGATCAAACCACATTCTTTAAAGCGATCTTAGGCTAAGTTGATCGTAAGTGATTATGGAAACAATGACTGTCAATGTCCTGGGGGTTTGTTTCTTATCATGACAAAGGCATACAACTATCATAGCAGAGATATCAATTTCAGTGCTAAATCGATCTCTGTGCTATGACAGTTGTAAGCCAATGTTATATTTTAGCACTAACGATCAACTTAGCCTAAGATTGCTTTGAGGAACAGGGCCCTGAGGTTTTTATACTGAAATATAAGGATTGATTGATTGATACTCTTGGACCTTTTGAGATAAACATGTCACCACCTTGTGTCTACTTATCATATCCCCCCTTTGTTTTAGGTCCACCCAAAGTAAGCGTGTCACCGCGACGCCATGTGACATCACTGGAAGGTGAGCGTGTTGCTCTGGAATGTACCGGCGAAGGTGATCCAACTCCAAACGTGTTCTGGCGTAGCGAGGCTCGCAGAAGGAGTGACGTTCTGCCAGAAGCATCATATGAAGACGAAGGATCCGCCAGTCTTATCTTCGAGTCTGTCGCCAAATCTGATGAGGGCAGATACGTCTGTATCGCCACCAACAACCGAGGCCGTGATGAGGCCCATGTTGATCTCACAGGTGAGAACACCAACAGTAGTCACAGTTAATAACAAAGTCTCGTGACGAAGGGCGCAAGTTACATACTCATGAAGTTAAATTCTTGAGTTGCATTTAGATGTTGAAGTTATGAAAGTATGAGCAAGACATTTATGGGTACCAGTACAACTTCTTTTATTACTTATGAGTGACATTTCAGAACACATATTAGTTTCGTTTTCAGCTTGGAAACAAAACTTGTATTCGGGGGCGAAACTAGAGGGTTTTTTTTAAAGTGTAAGCAAAATGTGTCAATAATAGTGTTAATACCTTGCCAAATTTGATCTGATTAAGTAAAGCATACAGATATCATAAACATTACGTTCAATCTGTCATCACGTAAACACACTTCGCACTTTACTGTGCAGAATTTAATAACAAAATGATTTTTTTCAAAAGAGAAGAACATTTGTAAATTACCAAGATGTAAGCAATTGCTTTTTTTTTTAAATGGTAGTTTGGCACATGGTATCTGTTTCAAAAGGTTGTTTCTAAGTTTTAAAAGATGCTGTATACTTAAATATCTTTGCTTAAATATGATGAAGTTTAATTTTCAAACTCACCACAACTAGCAATTCTTTTTAAAACAAAATCCTTGTGGTTAGATATGGCACTATATATAAACTTACACTTTATTGGTTCATAATAAATGAAAATGCACCATTTTTATCTGTTTTTAGTTCTTGGAAGAGATGGACCCCGACCTTCAGTTGTTGTTGACATCCAGGGACCCGACCAGTTGTCTCTTGTTTCCGGACAATCCGTGGAGCTCACCTGCTCTGCTCAGGGTAGGTAACTCTGATAGTGTGCTTTTATGGTGCAGATCTGTCATGTAGGTAACTGTTAAGGTAGCTCTTGTAGATCTGTAATGCTGCCTCATGTCACAGCTTCATAAGGGTAGGTAACTCTTATATGTAAATAAAAGTGATGTCTCATCAGGTCTCGGTCATTTATTACAGGGGGGGAGGTGGGTTGGAGGAATTCAGGGGAGGGTTACTAAAAAATAGGACACCCTTGAGGGGAGGGTCATGAAAAAAAATACACATCTTTGAGGAGGGTCATGAAAAAAATGCTGTATTTTAAGGGAGAGCCATTAAAAAATGTGACAAGCATGCGGGGAGGGTCGGCTTTTTTAATACATGACTGCGCCACAAAACTTAGACCCACCCACCCTATAAAAAATGACCGGTCCCTTACAATGGCTTTGTGGAACGGGCCCCAGGAGCATAACTTACACTTCATAATCTTCACTTACCAATGAGACTGAGAGGCTGTTTGGTGTGTTTCACATAAAGATTGTTGATCTGTTTCTTCAGTTTTAAGATTTCTTCAGCTTGTATCTGGATATCAGTGGCTTGGCCCTGCAACGTGGAAACATCCACTAACATTGTCATCAAATATACTGGAATAATTCGGTCCAACAGGTGCTAGTTCGGATTGAAGTAAAACAAAATTCAAGTTAACAACTCTTAACCCTTTGAGTGACAAGCTCAATGTTTGTCAATTTCAGTCTAAATACGCTGTTGGAAAACCTATCCTGTGATAATTTGTGATAATTCCGTCAAGTGCAGAAAGATGTGAGATGTTCCAACTAATCAAAACAATTTTACATGAGACACAAGCACAAGAATTATGATTTTCTGAAGACCTGTAACCAGGGGCATAGCGTGACCTTTCGAAATTGTAAGCCCAGTGTGCGAAGCACGCATATCAAGGGCACGATTTTTTTCTCGAAATTCCATTAAATGGCCATGTATGCCTGTGCTTTTTTGTATATAGGTAGCTTTAACCACTGTTAATTTTTTTTTTTTAAATTGCAATTTGCACCTTTTTGTTTCACAGCACAACTGCAGTTTTTCCAGGGTAACTATTGGAATGAAATAAGAGATATAGCCTGGATTAGTGAAGATATACAGAACAATATGGATAGCAACTGTGCTTATTCCCTACCACAGCCTGTCCGGAGGGTTGATGCACCATGATCCGGGAGTTTGGAAGGGAGTGTCTCATCCCCGGCGACCCAGCGGCCAGCAGGAGGGAGGCCATACTGCAAGCCTGACCCACACACCAGGTGGCGATAGGGGGCTGGACGTACTGCATCGTGTCGTAAATACCCAGCCCCGCAGTCACTGACCCACCTGTCACAACAAATGGATATTAACCCTTAAGAGTGCTGAATTGGGATTAGTAAGGCTTAAAACTGTTAACCCTTTTAAGTGATGAGTTGATTTCAGCCAGTCCTAAAACTAGGACCACCTTGTGTTGTTAAATACGTATCCTGTGATAATTTGTTTGAAAGAGCTCCTGGAGGAGCTCTTTTAAAAAAATTACTACAGGATAGGTTTTTAACACCTGATTTAAGTTGGAAATTAAAAACTAAAATGAGCTAACATTGAGCTTGTATAGAGTAGAGAGATCTCGTATAGTAGAGAGATCTCGTATAGTAGAGAGATCTCTATGGTAGAGAAATCTCTATAGTAGAAAGATCTCGCATAGTAATTAGATCTCGTATAGTAGAGAGATCTCGTATTGTAGAGAGATCTCGTATAGTAGAGAGATCTCATCTTAACACTTTGCAGTCATTATCCCACTTAGCAATGCAAATAGGTGTTATAACGTTTAGTGCTGCATTAGGGTTAATTGGTCTTTTTTTATCACATTGTGTAGAGTAGCACAGGGAAGAAATCTCATCTTAACACTTTGCAGTCATTATCCCACTTAGCAATGCAAAAAGGTGTTATAACGCTTAGTGCTGCATTAGGGTTAATTGGGCTTTTTTTATCACATTGTGTAGAGTAGCACAGGTAAGAAATCTCATCTTGACACTACAGGTGCTGAATTGGGGATAGAACACAAAACTCTCACTACCAGTATTAACCCTTAAAATGCTAAAATGTGCTAAAACTGTCACTACCATATGAAGAGTAGCCTAGGAGAAAGATTTCCTCTTAACACTAAAGGTGCCTAATTAGGGTTAGGACACAACGCTGTGATCACCTTGTGCTGTTGAAAACATATTCTGTGGTAATTTTGGTAAAAGAGCTTCTTTCCGCACTTCTTTTTGAGTCAGGCACCAAATCACCAGCGCTGAGCATCCCAGCACTTTAACAGTTCAGCCACCAGGACTTTGCAAAGTCCCCGAGGCTGAATGGTTAAAGTGTTGGGATGCTTTATGCTGGTGATTTGGTGCCTGACTCTAAGGGTATGAGTTTAAATCCTGTACCGGACTCAACCACATAAAGAGATAGAATCACCACTTTTTCAGTGTATTACCAAATGTAACATATGTTGAGCTCACCTGGACTGTTGATGTACATGTGAATTGCTTTCTTGTTGCTCTCTGATTGTAGAAAGAGAAGCTGTGCTACTACCAAACTTGACAGGTCATCGTTTATCTAGAAATAATTGTATCATAAATATAAGACATTATTTTGAAATTAACATTCATAAAAATACTAACCTCTGGAGCACTGAATTGGTTTGGGTAGAATGTAGAAGTACGTTTCACTTTTTTAATTACAGAAATAAGATTTTCAGATTAAAATCCTTGTTTTATTAATCTGTGGTCAGGCGTACAAATGGGTTATCTTCTAGAACCTATCCTATTCCCAACATGCATGGAAATAGTCCTCGCTAAGTGAAATCCACGTCTTGAATCCCTTCCTGCTTGCATGGTTTGAAAAACTTGATTTGCCAATAAGACACATAGTGGCTGCAGCTTACAGTCCATTCATAACGAGGACTTAAAGAAACCACACGTAAAGCTGAAAGTTCTCTATGCCCGGATGCAAGTCCCTGATCAGGCAACGCGTATGGCGTCTGAACAATTTCGGGAACCATGTTCTGGGCCCCGTTCCTCAAAGCTTAAGTTGGTCATAAGTGCTAAAATAAAACATTGGCTTACGACTGTCGTAGCGCAGAGATTGCTTTGGAACCGGTTCCAATTATTATTTTATTATTTCAAACAAATGGACATGGATATTGTAAAAACCTACCCTTGTTAAGCTGAATACTGCACTACGCTACGACATTCGTAAGTCTATGATAAAAAACAACTTCACAGGACATTATGTTACAAAATCGCTTAAGATTACCTTAGTCTAAGATCGCTTTAAGGAATCATGTCCTGGTCTTAAATGTGAATCAAACAGACGTAAGGTGTTTATCGACAAACTTTCCCCAGTATCACAGGTAACAGTGCCGGTGATAAAACAATGTAGGTGTCAATATTGTCCCATGCTATCACAAGCACGTTGAGGTTTCACGCCCTTAGGTCTGGGACCATTGACACAAATCGTGGAAGATAATTATTGTACTAGGTTACCAAAATATCTTCTTCTGATGACGAGAAGTGAGCTGCCAGTAGGTATAAAATGCTTGAAAATCATTCACTCTGTGGGAGATGGTCGCAACGACCTCAACAGGGTGTTGGCTATCACATTCTTTGTCCTTGAACTCTATGCCTCTTCCTTGTCGAAAGACTAGGGCTAGGGACGAGAAGTTACAACCTTGACAAGAAGTTACAAAGTCAATTTGTAAACCCCAGCATCCTGCAGCAGTCGAAGAGAGCTCATCCCCACCGAAAGCTGTGCAGCCGCCATGAATGGTAGTATTTTTGTACCTGTGTCGGCGATGGCATCGACGCAGCCGATGTATTAGCAAGTACAAGTGTACTAAGCATAGTAAGAAGTGTGGGCGCACATAAATGCCCAGACAGCAGAAGATAAAAATTTGCCCTGTACACCAGACGGGAATAGCTCAGGTGTAGTCAATGGTGTCAATGCAGTCAAAACACCTGCCAGTACAGGTGTACTAGACACAACATTGACGTAGACAACCTCCTGCCTGCCCCAGTCTCTCCAGAGATGATCATGAGATCGCCGTACACTGTCATGATAATAAAAAGCCTAGTTATTTAATTATCGCAGTCGTCGTAATGACACTGATGATGAGGAGCAAAGGGGTTAACATAATGTCAACCACTGGCCACCCGCGTCTCTCAAGAGACGTGACGAGAGCGCTGTATGCAGTCATGACAGTGCAAAACCTAGTTATTTAATTATCGCAGTCATTGTAATGACGCTGACGGTCAGAAATGCCTACATATTCTCTCCTGTTCCATAATCGCTCACACGACCGGTCTCGACAAGTGTGTCCCCGTGATCGGCAGCTGGACCGAGAAACACGTTTCTTGAGGTCCTGCAATGCCAGTGTCACTTGTTCAGATTGAGAAATGAGCCAATTCAACTTGAAGATCAGGTGTGACAACACAAGCACTCAACCATTTTGTCAAACGAGCATGTGCCAACTCCATCTCGAGAAACACACATGAAACAATAATTGTGAAAAAAATTATACAACAACTGAAATAAAAAACATATTCATTAGTAATAGCAGGAAGGAATACAAAACTTGGATTTCACTTAGCTAGGACTATTTCTACAAACATTGCGAAGAGGATAGAGAATTAAAAGATAATTTGTTTGTATGACTGATCACAAATTAAAACTAATGTTTATAAATAGTCTGCAATTTTTTAGCTAAATATTTTATGGATAAAAAGTTTGCTAAATGTCAATATTTTTTTAAAGAATTTTCAACTTAACATAGATAATATAAA
This sequence comes from Calliostoma canaliculatum, assembly GCA_032361085.1. NCBI lineage: Eukaryota > Metazoa > Mollusca > Gastropoda > Trochida > Calliostomatidae > Calliostoma > Calliostoma canaliculatum. The sequence goes on from JAULCD010116538.1 coordinate 13,736, forward strand.
TTCACTCCCAAATTGCACCCATAGTCTCTCCCCCAATTTGCCATAATTATAAACCACCCCAGAATCTGTGATGTCATAGTTTATCTGTTCAGAGTCTTTATTCTCACAAAATTCAAAAAGAAAATTGTAACCTAAAAGTAGACCAAGAGCTGTTTAATTTAGTCTGAGTCATCCATGTTACATTTAATGTAAGTAAACCAAAATACTTACTGGTCCCATGACACATATGATTCTCTCCTTCAAGAGTCTGGAGTAAATGTCATATGCGCGTTCACCTCGGCCAGTCTGTTCGATGACAATCGGAACCATAGGCACATTTCTTACACAAGATGTCTTCAGACCCCTGACCCATGTTTGGCTTGTGCATACTCTTAATAATGTCTGGGGAGAAAACAAAGGGAAGCGGATGTCTCAATTGCCTGTTTGGATATGTGAATAATTTCTCTCTCATTTGCTATGATGAGTGAGCTGGATTTAAACATTTTCAACAGTAAGTTTGCTCATGGCTGCAATTTTATTACCTACATCATCAATTTAGTTATTTTATGCAGTATTTTTTTGTGCAAACTTTGGCTGGTACTTGTTAACCTGGAATGAGGTTGGACGGGGAGGGGAGGGGCACTGTGTTAATTGTAGCCTTGGATTAAATTTCAAACCCACGATTACTTGGTCCATGTTCCCATCCCTAACCCCTTTCTTTCTTTGAAATGTATGTAAAAATAATATTTTTTAATCGTTTGTTTACTGTTTGTCTGTATTGTATTCATGAAATCAACATTGCCATTGGTGGATCCCACTTAACAATTCCTGAATTCGCCACTGTCACCCATCAGTGCCTCACAGATTTTAAGGAATACAGGGTATACATGTACACTTCAGACACAGCATACTGAGCAAACTCGGACAATTGTGGTTTGTTTTTTGTTGGTTTTTTTAAAGTTATATTATTACTTAGGTTGTTAAATGTTTTAACATTGGGACAACTACACAACACAGGTACAGCCGACACATTTTAACTATAAAGTATATTAAGTTATATTATAACATGGTGCGTTCAAGAAAAAAGGCACAGATCTAAATACTTTAGCCCCCATAGCAAAATTATTAATTTTGTCCATTAAAATATAACAAAACAAAACATTAGACTATAAACCGAAATACTTTGAGGCTGTTCATGACGTCCTGTCGTGACTTTTTCGTAAACACGTGTGCGTACTACTTCCGGGATAAACACGCACTTGTTCTACTTCCGGTAAAATGGCGGAATGACAACCAAGTGTCCGATGTTCTCACTGTAATAACTTTGATTTTGCAATTTCTAACATTGTTTTAAGAACTGGAAGTATGGCAACGAGTGTAAGAAGGAATACATTTATCCTGAAAGGGTACTGTGAACTAATTAAATTGTTATTTTTGTATGCTAACCGATGTTTCAGCATTTATTGATTTGTTTACATGGGACTAGTGATGTATGCTTCAGTTGCTAGGCAGACCAAAATCTAAACTGGGCATTTAAATTTATTTTTGTAGCAATGTCACAAGTAAATTAAAGTATATTTGTGGTATGTAGTAGTTAATCACTTACTTTTTGCATATTATACTCTTATTGCTTGTCAAAATAACAAATAACTTTAATCATTTGTCAAAATATCATCATTGCCCATTTATTACATTAAAAAATGTGACAACCATCATCCTAAGTGGAGGGTCAGCTTTTTTAATACATGACTGCACCACAAAACTCTGACCCTCCGACCCCCTCCCCCCTGTAATAAATGACCAGTTCCTAACAGCTTTTATTATTAAAGCATTTATATATAATGCTTCAAACATTCACATTACAATGTATGAAATTTTAACCAAACTTAAGTTTTAGTTTAATAAATAACAATTTTATTTCATGGAAGATAAGGCTGTGCTGTGAGAATAGAACAGATAATCTGCCAGACTTAAAATGAGAAGCAACTACTTGTCATATTTTTTACTTACTTCTTTTAATTTTTTTTTTTTATGATGAATTACATATAATTGCAGATAATCATATACAAACAAGACTATTTTGGCTTTCAATTACATTTCTTATGTACTTTAATAAATTCAATTTCTCTTTATCTTGCAGATCTGATTTTTCACAGCCTGTTCAGCAGCATCTATCTGGAATGGATCGCCAAAATATAATGCGTCTCAAAGTAAATCGTATTGCTATCGTGCAGGAGCTTAAAGTAGAACATGTACTTAATCAGTTACATGAAGCTGGTATCCTCACAGAGCAAGAAAAACGGAAAGCTGAAAAAGGTACAACACCAAGTGATAGAGCCAGAATTCTTATAGACATTCTTCCAACAAAACATAAAGATACAGAGTGGTATAAACACTTCCGTGAGTCTTTACTTAATCCAGATGCGAATGTAGAATTTCGGAAAAGGTACAGAGATCTTGTTGAGTTTCTGGATAACACAGTTATTCATCGACCAACTTCTCAAGCAGCTCGTTTCAGTGATGTAGATACTAAAGTTAAAAGTTTACAATACCCAAAATATGATCCTCTTCCAAACATCACCAAGAAACCTAACAAAGGACCACAAAATATTCTCTACCTCGAGGGAACTAACACAACAAGCCTTGCAACAGAAAGTGTGGACATTGAAACTGAAAAAGGAACACAGGACAATGAAACTGAGAAAGGAACACAGGACAGTAATTTAAGCCAGACTGAAGGAGAAGACAAAACCTCTGCCTGGAGTGAAGACAGACAAGAATCTATGACTCTGATAAAAGGATTCTTCCATCAATGGGTCCCTTTGCCTGAGAATTTCCATTCGTTGATCCAGATTCCCAAAGATCATATGAATCTTTTGTCTGATTCCAACCTTCCTGAAGACAAAGAGCTCTTGGCAGATGAGGAGAAAGTATATGAGAAGATGAGAAAGCTGGAAGTTGTTGCTGCATTGAATAGAAGAAATCAACTACCTCAGGGATTTGAAATTTCCATGTGTGATGCCTTTCAGGAAATTCTGTCAGAACCAAACACACACCATTTGTATTTGAAATATTTCAAGCACATTGACATGAGTGGAATTAACCTAGTTCAAGATATTACAAACTCATACAAGGCTGTACTGGCATCATTGGAAACTGCCAAGGTCACTGAGGCCACAAAACAGGTTGCCAATCAAGGTCTTAGTATTGTTGATCTATTTGTTGAATTTAGTTGCTTCGCGGAAGGGGAGGAAGTTCTCAGCAGTCTGATCAAGTTCCTGAACACCAACCCATGCATCGAGACGTGGATGTTGAAGTACAGGGGGTATGTAAAGTTGATGCATCTTAGGAACAAGAACTACAACTTCTATGGGGCTCAACAGGCCTACTCTTGGTCAGTGGAAATGACCTGGGCTATCAAGTTGATGTCGTTCGGTCAGGAGCTGATTGACGAGGCTGAAGTATTTACTGGACTGAGCACCATGCTTCTGAAGACTGGATCACTGACACCAGCTCTTGGCTGGGCTAACAAAGCTTTACAAGTAAGTTTGTTAACCCTTTAAGTGCTGAACATGACCTTTGCCGTTTTAGTATTTACATTTTTACCTAAATAAGGGACCAGTCATTTATTACAGGGGGGTGGGGTCGGGTCGGGGCGGAGTTTGTGG
>JAULCD010116650.1:0-11376 GCA_032361085.1 Calliostoma canaliculatum
ACTACTACTACAACTACTACTACTACTACAACAACAACAACTACTACTACTACTACTACTACTACTACTACTACTTCTACTACTACTACTACTACTACTACTACTATTACTATGGGCTTGTTCATCACTTGATGAATGAGCAAGCATATGCCCTGAAACGTCATGAACTTATGAACAAACCAAAAGTTTACATCCAATAAATCTTGAACTATGTACCACCACTTCTCAATGTCTCTGAAAGAAATAATAATAATAATTCTCTCAGATGGACACCTTGTAGCTTTGCAGTGAAGACAGAGTGCAATGCTCTAAAACAGTAACACTCTTCGTTTATAAGTACCAGCCGAAGCTCGCAGGTTTCACTACATCACATAACCACAATGGTAATGCAAACATCAGCCATACCGCCGCGATATAACTGACAACTATAAAATTGCTGCTGCTGCTGCTACTACTACTATTACTACTACTTTTACTACTACTACTACTACTACTACTACTACTACTACTATTACTACTACTACTACTACTACTACTACTACTATAACTACAACTGCTACTTATTACACGTATTAATAGTATTTAATACTAATAATAATATTGATTAAATTGTTAGATGATTGATTGGTTGGTTTTGTCGTTGGCTGGTTGATTAGTTTATAAAATAATTGTGTATTTGCAGATAACATCTTTATACCTGGCAAGTCTGGTGCTATGGAGAACTGGGGCCTAGTTACCTATGGAAATTCCCTCCTTTATGAGCCAGGTATTTCTACTGCGGCTGGCGACACTCAGGTTGCTATTGTACCAGCTCATGAGATGGCACATATGGTAAGTTGAATACGGAATGTAGAACACATCACAGTTGCCAAATATACTACAAATGTTGTCAACTGTGATGTTTTCTATTTCTTTTTAAAAATTAGTTTACTACAAGTTTTGCATTTTGTGTATTTTTTCTTTGGAGCGTGGATAATTCATTTTGGAATAAGTAAATCAAATGCATTGTCCAAGTACGTCTGAAGCTATGAGTTCATGACCTTTTTATGGTTTTGTGACACGTAGTTCAGAGCCTGTTTCACAAAGACGTAATAACGTTACGACGTCCTAAACCATATCACTGGGTTAATAAATGTGGTTTACAAATGCAAACACATTGTCGTAAACTGTGTAAAACAAGTTTTTCTTAGAAAAGTGCACAGTTTACTACAATTTTTTGCATTTGTAAACCAAATCAATTAACCCGGTGACGTCGTAAAGTTATGAGGTCTTTGTGAAACGGGCCTCTGATATTTATGTTTCAGTGGTTCGGAAATATGGTAACACCTAAGTGGTGGTGGTGGATTTGGTTGAGTGAAGGATTTGCTACGTTCTTGGAATTACAAGCTGTGGACGGTGTCTTTCCTGCTCGAAGAGAGGTTTGTTTTTACACGTGTTGTTAACTTTACAAACGTATACATACATATTGTAAACTTCAGCAGGAGTTATAAAATGCATACGATGAGTACAATTAATCAAAAGGAGGATTGGCCACTGTTGCGGTTTTTTACTGTTATATTATCATCCAAAATTAGCTTCAACAGGAAATATCGCTTTTGTGAGATCAATCAATATGTCAATTCATAGCAGCGATATCTCCTGCATGACATCATACCCATTGTCTCATCATTGTGACACCACAATGAGTATGTAGCAGCACTGTTCTGACTCACGGCATCCCAGACAAAAATGTCATTAAACATTTACACAATAATTGATTAATGTCATTAGATTGATTTTGAATGATAAATAGAATCTCATCCTCCTGTCTCTTGATATCAAATATATCAACACTCGTTGATAAAAGTTTAAAACTCGTCGACAAGCCTTGGAGTTTTAAACTTTTATCAACGAGTGTTGATGTATTTGATATCAGAAGACACTTGGGTGAGATTCTTAATATCTCAAAACGGTTGGTTAACTTGCCCAGGTTTCCCATGAGGTTTATAAGGTGCTTAATTTGGGCAAACTAACTGTAACAGTTGAGATACATAAGTACACAGGGCAAACAGTGAATAATCCTGTTTATTTCATTACAAAATGATTTTGAATGTTGCACAGGAAGAGTAAAATGAATGGAACTTTACATAACCTTTTTTTTAGGGACATTTAGAAGTGGTGGTACATAGTTCAGGATTTCTTGGATGTCAGCTTCTGGTTTGTTCGTAAGTTCACGACGTTTCGGGGCATGTGCTTGCTCCTTCATCAGGTGATGAAAAAGCAAGCATATGCCCCGAAATGTCGTGATCTTACGAACAAACCAGAAGTTGGCATCCAAGAAATCCTGAATTAAATAACCTTGCCGATAACTGTTGGGTACAGTTTCCAACTATTAGTAAAAACAAAGAAACTACATATTGGTAAAGTATTCCGTGGAGTAGTTTTGATCTACAGTGGGATGCTGCTGGAAGGGAGCATTAACCCTTACCGTGCGGCATAGTTTTAGAGAAGTTATTTAAGTGGCGTTTCCCAGAGGTTTTTTAAAGGTTTGTCTATCCAAATTAGTGCCTCACTGGACATCGTCACCTACCTGTCCATGCGGCTCCTGGAAGTATCCGGGTCAGGCTGATAGCCTGACCCGGAAATTTCCGGGGGCCACACGATAAGGGTTAATGATCTGTGCACGGTGAGCAGGGGTGTTGTCATCATTAATCACAACATATCAACCGAATCGTCAAGCAAATAGACAACGAGTGAGTGAGTGAGTTAGGGTTTAACGCCGTTTTCAAAAAATGTTCAGTTATATCACGGCGGTTAATAGACAACGAACAGCTTCAGTGTGATATGATGGTAGTACAGTCAAGTGACCCTTTCATGCACAACATAGACTGGTGTTTGGTCAGTCTTGGGGATTCTATCCCAGACAATAACGGATCCAACCCTAAATCAATCAAATGTTTTCACGTTGATGTTGGAGTGCCGTTCATTTCTTTGTCGCTAGACCCAAACACGCCGGTCAAGGAAGCCTGAAGTGAATCTGGGTCCTGTTTCACAAAGACGTCATAACGTTACGACGTCCTAAACCATATCACTGGGTGAATAGATTTGTCTACAAATGTAAAAAAAATGGTTGTAAACTGTGCACTTTCCAAAGAAATTTTTTTGGTCTTGGAAAGTGCCCAGTTTACAACTATTTTTTGCATTTGTGGACCAAATCTATTAACCTGGTGATAAAGTTTAGACGTCGTAAAGTTATGACAGGCCACTGATTTGTCGTTGAGCTCGATGTCGTGGAGTCTTGTTGTGAATCAAATGAGTTTTGCCTCTTGGTGTTGATCATCAACATCTTGGGTTTGTTGGTGTTTGTATTACAGTCTATTAATCACAGACTTAGAAACACTGAAGGTGTTAGCCACTTCACTTTGAGAATTGACAGTTTTCAAACAATTATAACACCTCACATAATATTACACTTTTAATGAAAGCTATGTGCATGACGGGTGCTACTAGTAGGGCAGGGCATGCTCACTCTTCGCGAACACCAGATGCCATCACGGAATATCGGTGGTTCATGCACATAGCTTCTATATTTATATTGCCATAATGTTCAATGGAATCTGTCTTAACGGATAACGATTTTGATCATTCTCTGGGGTTGATGGTTTTTATTCAGCATACCAATGGTCCATACACGTTCATACGCCTCGTTGCAAATTCAAACAATAACAGTGATTTGTAACAAAACAATAAAGACAGTAGGATCAACAGATTCAGTGGAAGTGCCAAACACAATGGTCTACACTGACTTTTCGACCTTCTTGGGAAGCGTCAAAATCGGAACGTCACACGTGTATGGAGCCACTAAGTTCTGCACGTGCAGCATATGCGTTGTGTTTCAGGGTAATGATGGTCAGAAAAGTCGTGCTTTATAAAATGTCTTTATCACCTCATGAATACAGTTGACATTAACCATTATCGTGCGGTTCACGGACATATCCGGGTCAGGCTTGTATTTCCGTGAGCCACATGGACAGAAATGCAGCTAATTAACTAATTGGGATAGGCGAAACCCTTACAAAATTCGTGACACGCCACTCAGTATAACTTCTCCAAAACAATGCCGCACAGTAAGGGTTATTATTAAAAGTTCATGTTCACCGACTACTTTCAAAATTGTTGGATTTTAAACTGTAACATGCGTTGATTTTTATTAGGCCAATTATTTTAGTTCACGTATGCAAATTATTTGAAACTGTCACTATTACGACAAACACTGCGAAAAACAATATGAACGTACAAAACAGCAACGAAAGCCCATAAAGAAACATGAAGTGCAATTTTTAAACTGAATTCCAGTTTTGTTTTTATCATTAGGTGGAGAGATACATGGTTGAGAAATTTCCCGCTACGATATTAGCGGACGACGTAAAAACCTCACACCCCTTAACCAACAAGGCTGACAGTCCACAACAGATTTCACAAGTGTTCGACATAATTTCATATATGAAGGTAAAATCTGGAGAAAATAAACAGCGTCACAGGCCCAGGTTTCACAAAGACGTCATAACTTTACGACGTCGTAAACCACGTCACAGGGTTAATGGATTTAGTCTACAAATGCAAACAAAATCGTCGTAAACTGTACAATTTTTCAAAGAAAAACAAGTTTTTCCTTGGAAAGTGCGCAGTTTACAACGATTGATTTTTGGCATTTGTAGACTAAATCCATTAACCCTGTGACATGGTTTACGACGTCAAAAGTTATGACGTCTTTGTGAAACAGGTGCCTGACCGGCGTATAACCTCGTTATGTTGTCAATCTGATTAAAACCAGTCAATTTTCGAGGTTGCATTTCACAAGAGAATTTGGAAACTTCACGAGTTTACGACAAGCTGACTTTTAAACAAAATATCAATGTCAATCAATAGGATTGAAGCTTTGTTCGGCGTAACAGTGTTGGCAATAAGAATTCAGAAGCGAAAGCCGCAGCCACAGAACCAAACAATTTTGTAGGCAGAGCACTGATTTGTCCGTTCATTTTAACGTAACCCCGTAGGGGGCATACCCAGATCCTAATGTGAAGTGAAGGGAAGTGCAACAAAGCAAAAGGACCGTTTCACGTCATAACTTTATGAGGTCGTAAACCATATTATTAGGTTAATGAATTTGGTCTACAAATGCAAAAAATCGTTGTAAAATGTATGCGTTTATGTTGGTAAATATTAGACGCTTTACAAATGCATTATTATTATTATTATTATTATTATTATTATTATTATTATTATTATTATTATTCTGCCGAATTTTGTTAGTGAGCTATAGCTTGAACTATTAAACCTATAAACCTTAAAAGTTGTCAACTTGTAGACCTTAACGTAACTTAGTTACCTGAAATAAATTTGAACCTCTAAACCTTCAAAATCAAGGGCTACAACTCTTGTCCTGTTTCCAGGTCAACTCTATAACTCTGAAAGTACTCATCCTATGTCAAAAGTATATACATCATTGCGAAGCTTATTAAATTTCAAGAAACTTTCAAGTAAACATTAAGCTGTAAAGTAAACCATAAAAAGTTAAGGGTGTTTAAAACATGAATTTTAAATTTCTTTAAAATTCTTGTAAACATCTCTTTATAAACTTTAAACTATTAAACATATAAACCTTAAAATTTGTAAACCTTTAAACCTAAACCTTTAAACCTTAAAAACTGAAAACATTTTAACTTTAAACATCAAGAGGGTTAACTCTGGACAGTTTTTGCGTTAAGGGCCATAACTCTGGTACAATTTGTCTGATTTTAAATATTTCTATTTAATTAGAAAGCTGATTTAAGTTTTAAAAGTGCCACATAATGACTAAGCTACCAAGTAAACGTTCTGGTCCCCGAGGTAACGCTAGGCAGCTTATACCTCATGCACTGGCTACGCGATGCCGGGCTCCAGTACATCCAAACCAACATGGCCGACGCGATTAGAATAGTGTTGTCTTAAATTTCCGAGACTAGTTGTGGCATAACTATTTTTAGAAAAAACATTCACTTAGACATTGATTGCTTCTAAATTCATTTCATCACGATACATATCGATGTCAAACCCATTTCTCTTCCTTCACCCCCGCAAACCAAATACAAAGAACAAACACATATTGTACTTCCCCTGCGGTACTAGCCGAAAGCGTTTAATGAACGTTAGCAATCAGTACAGGTGATAAACTGCACGCGCTATTGCAGCTTATCAATTCTGACAACACTTCTTCCCACTCGTCTTGCAGTCCTACTTCCAGGACACCTTTTCTCGCGTCACTGTGACGCGTTCTTCTCAATACATGTTGGCACAAACACATCAACGCCACTGTGACGCCCACATCATCTTACTGTAAGATGATTGGTAAACACATTCTTCGCATCACCTACTGCGAATGACAGGTTCCACCTTTTGTAAACAATAAACTCAATACAGATTTAAGTAAATCATGTGTCACCTGGCTAGACCGCAATTGAGATTGAATACCCCGCCCTATGACATCACTTATATACTACCTATCAGCGCCCTCTACACCAGTGTTATCGCCCTTTGCATATGGTTTGCCCTTGAAGAGAAATCAATTTCATTCTAATTCACTCCGTTCAAACGAAAGAAATTTCATAAATCATCTGCACGCGAACAAGTTTGAAAGGTTTGTCTGTCAGATTTCTGCAAATAATACTCCTTCAATGTAGTAACAACTGCATTAATACAGGTCGTCTGTTGGTGGGTGTGATAACATACTCTCAATCAATTTCTATTGACTCTTAGAGGACCAAATTAATTTGGTATAACTGAAAAACTATGACAATTCAATGATGTTACAAGCGCTAACGGCACTGTTAGCTAATTGTGATAGCTTAACAACATCGTTGCATGCTGTTAAAAACTTATCCTGTGGTAATTTGTTTAAAAGAGCTCCTAACGGAAATTATGAACTGGATACAAGCCATGTTAGATTTCGTCTTCAATGACGTCACAACAAAGGGAGGTTATCCATGGACCGTTTACGGCTTTTGACAAACACGTTAAAAAGAGACATTTTAGAATCCCAAATTCTAAAAATTGTGCTTTGTCAGACACTTTTTATTGTTTTGTATGTTTTTAAAAACATATGTTCAATCCTATGTGGTTAAGTTTGAGCAATTTAAGAAAAATCACCTTTTGTGTGTACAAATGCTCGTTAAGCTGTTGCTGCTACACATCTAAGACAAGGACAGTTCGGCCTTTGAGCTAATCATGGAACCTTCACTTAAAAAAATATTGGTCCTAATATTAAAATTTGTTACAGGTCAAAATTGTCAGGTCAATTCAACTAACAACGAGATTGAAGTTATACAACTAGTTTCCGTATTGAAAATGCCATTAATGACATCACTAGCAAAACTGAGTAGAAGTGGAGACAACTTGAATGAGCTATCATGGTTAGTGTTATCTGAAAATATTCAATCCTATACTAATTCCTTACGATAGTGTTAATGTAAAAGTAAAGACATGTTAACCTTACAATAACTTTGTGGAACAGAACCATGACTAACGTGGGTTTGGTTTTTTTTAATACAACATTTATTTTATTTTTTTTATTTATTTATTTATTTTTTTTTGGTTAAAAATAGACACTTGTTGATCAAACTTGTTAGCCACGTTAACAATTGTTTTTAAAGAACTGAAATTGTTTACCATTGTTCATATGATATACAAGTACAGGGCTCCGTTCATCAAAGCGATATTGACTATGTTGATCGTAAGTGCTCATACTGTCATAGCGCAAAGCGCAAAGATTACCATGGAATCGTAAACCTATAAGAAATCCCTAAACCTAAATATACCACATCTGAAAGTGAGTCCCATGCGGCATTCAAACTCACACTCTCGTTCAAGTACCGAATTGCCAGCACTAGTATCCAAGCACTTTATTTCATTTATCAACCAGAACCCCGTTCCTCAAAGCGATCTTAGGCTAAGTTGATCGTAAGTGTTAAAATATTACATTGGCTTATGACTATTGCAGCGAAGAGATCGCTTTGGAACCGGTGCCATTCGATACCGGTTCCAAATCGATCTCTGCGCTACGACAGTCGTAAGCCTATGATAAAAAACACCTCCACAAAACATTGTTTTACAAAACACTTACGATCATCTTAACTTTGAGATTGTTTTATGGAACGGGAGCCAGGTGTGTAGCATGTGTATCAAAGAAAAAAAAGCACCTCCTTTGATACATTTTTTAAATATGTCTAAATGATACTTACGGTTCAACGACATCTTCTCAGAATATGTAATAAGTTCTAGTCCGTTATATCAATACGTTTTATTTGGTGTTATAAACAGGGCTGCTCTGTTTCAAGATGAAAGTGCTGTTATAGTACATAATTTAATATTGATGTCTGGTTGAGTCATCACTACAAATGCAAAATGTTCCTGAAATGGTTGATCCCTGCAAGAGAGACGTTCAAAAGAGCGAAAAACACATTAGTTGTCCAGCTGGAACTCTTTCACGTTGATCATTTTTGACAAACAGGTTGTAGTCACTGGGCCAGAAACGTTTACAAAATACCCAAATCATTGTAAAAAATCACTTTTCCCAAAGTACGCAGTTTACATTATTTTTTAGCAATTGCAAACTGTATGAAGACGATTTATTTCTGCAGAGAGCCCACATTTCATCTAAAAAATGCAATGTTTCACTTCTGTTTGTTAATATATACATTTTGTTGTTGAAAATTGGATAAAACCGCACTATGTTTAAATTTAGTGACAGCAGAAGATAAATAGTGTAGTGTGTCACATTAGACGGTTATCTTTTTCTTAGAGTGATCCATGTTTAATAAAGAGATATCTCTCCGCTCTTAATGCTCAGAACGACTGACGTATGGAGTATCTATCAAGACGAAGGAGGCAGACTTAAGTCCACTGATCTCGAAACTGATTACTTCACGCGTTGTGCATTTATACAGAAAGCCAGTCGTTTTTGACAGATTTATCTGTTTATCTTGAAGACACAAGTTCAAGGCTTAAAGATTGCATAATTCAAAAGTTATAAAGACCTTTGTATATTTGTACCTAACATTTACATGTTGAAATTTAATGACAATACTATGTGAACTATTTCTATATTCACTATTGCTTGTGGTAAGAGAAACAATAGAACATTTGTGTCTGGATAATAAAGTATGTTTTGTGTCAGGGCAAAACTATAATCTTTCATGTTTAGCTGCTTCTATTAACAAGGACTGGTCAGTCACGTGCGTCCCAAATTCAATCATTCACCTCAGTACCTTGTGTTAGGTTCAGAGAACTAAATCACACACAACATTAAACACATGGGTTAAGTTCACACACTTTATAACAGTTCTAAATTGTGAACTTTAAAACAAATGGTTTTTCTTTAAATAGTGCACCATTAAAACCAATTTGGCCAAACATGATTCTAGAATCAATATCAGCAAGATTAATGACGACTATCTTAAACGATTTTAATAGGACTGATGCTCATCATTTATTGATTCTAACTGAACAAATCCAGTTGGAAATGTTTTCAATCTGTAATGCGTGTTCTGTTAAGCGTGAAAACAAGTAGTCTTTATTCCATCAAACCAATATCTAATTACCTGTGTTTGTGCTAAAAAACACATTTATTTTCCACAGTTACAATGATTTCAACATTTTTCAACTTAACCTATTGTTTGAGTGAAATAAGTTTTAATGAATAAACTTATAGCAAATAAATGTTAATTATTACTATTGCTCTTGTAATATTTATCTTATCGGTATAAACGACACACTGTTTTTCGTAGCACTAGAACAAATGTATAGAAATTATTCAGCGGATTTCAATTGGTTTGTTGAGATTTCAATGTCATTAAACAAATGGGAATCTGCTAAATAATTCCTATACATTTTCTAGTGTAGAGTTAAACACAGTGATTAACGTCAGAGCGTAGGTATTCTTGGGAAATAGCAGACAGCTGATGATCAGCTGGGCAGATGCTTAATTACACAAGGAGATTTTAAAAAAATATATTTGTAATCATTTGTTAGTTTACCTTTTCACAAAATCGACGTAAACTAAAGAAAACGTATGTATGCGACTGGGTCATTTGTTCCTGTCTTGTCTTAGTGCCACATTGAGTCCAAAGTCTAGTCAACTGTTAAAAACCTATCTTGGAATACTGGGAGCTCTTTTAAACACATCATCGCAAGATAGGTTTCAAACAGCACCAAATAGTTTTTATCCCCAATAAAATTAGTTCGCACTAAGTTGTCACATTTTAAGTCCCACTAAAATGAGTTCTGCACTCAAAAGAGTACATCATGATCAATTATTTTACAATCGAGACAATAACATCAGATTGTATCCCATGACAACACAGTGATTTACGTCAGAGCGTGGGTATTTACATAAGCCACTATTGGTTGAGAAAATCTAATCTCATAACTGGTTATGACCCACGGTAACATGCATACAGTTTCATGTACCCTAATATGTATTCCCTTGTCAGTAAAAAATAAAGTATTTTTTACCATTAAAGGCTTTATATCATAATTTGACCCACACATTTAATATTGGCAGCATGTTTTCTTAATGTCATAAAATAAAAACAAATTGGTACAGTTTCCCGCCCTTTTGACAGAAAGATACTGTGATGGCACGAAATGGTAAAAACTGCTGGACGTTAATTTTAAACTTTTAGTGCCAAATTGTTTTCAGTTGGATCGAAAGACTTTAACTTAATAGTGCTATTAAAAGCCTATCCTTTGATAATATGATTAAAAGAGCTATTTTAAACAAATTATCACAGAATAGATCTCAACAGCCCAATCAGGCCAAGTGTGGACATTAAAACAGACAAATATTCGGCTTGGCACTCTGAGGGTTAACAACACAGTTTTGAAGCTGGTGTCACCATTTGACTGACCAACGGCACATATTTAGCGTTCATAGATGTATGATACTTTAAGTATCAAAACAAAATAACATTTGTGCGCCTTTACCTAAGTACACATTACGCGATATTATATAATTTATATATGTTTTACTTTCATAAATGCACACAAATAAAGGATAATCTCAAAATCAATAAACCATATTACATATTAAAGAAAATAATGTATTTTTAATCAAAATGTAGTCTTTTATAAGATTTTGTACGTTATTTCTTAAATCAAGTAGGCTGTAAATGGTACTTGTAACGTAATGTTAATCAAATGCCCTGTGTGAACTCCGTGAACTAAATGTATGATACTGGCCCCCGTTTTACAAAGAGGTCATAACTTTACGACTTCCTGAACCATGTCACTGGGTTAATGGATTTGTTTACAAATGCACAAACAAATTATCATTAACTGTGCACTTTCCAAAGAAAAACAAGT
>JAULCD010116760.1:0-11373 GCA_032361085.1 Calliostoma canaliculatum
GTGTAATAAAGAAGTTGATTATCCATAAAAGTTTGTCATATTCAGTACCTACAACTTCTAAAATGCCTCTCAAACAACTTGTAACCTACAAACAAATGAGTACGACCGGTATTCTTTTAGACATATTCTTTTAGACCAGAATATCGTTATACACTGTATAAACCTTTTAAAAAAAGTTTTCTCTGAAAAGTGCCTAGAGTAATTATACGTCTTATTTTGTTAACCTATCCCAGCGGCCAGTGTAGTGTTTTATGACGTTGTAATTTTACGACGATTTGTGAAACAGCACCCAGGAATAGACTTAGTGACTATCAGATTTTTACACAGATGTTTGTTGATGTTGTTTTATGTGTCAAATCAGTTGTGCGTACTTATTTCAACAGAAGATTCTTAAAATACTTCAAATTCGTTTTCATGATGTGAGTTGTTGTTACCAACTAGTACGTGGGAAACTGTCATTGGTTGTTTCAGATTCACCTTTGACCTGTCACCTTTGACCCAATTCATTCAGCTGACAGCCAGCTCGCTCAGGATCGAGACCTTCCTATGGATAGGGCTAGTAAAACCAGCTCCGCTTTGTATATCTTGTGAGGTGTGGACACTCTAAGCATATCCAGTGATGATGTGTAAAAATGTATTTCAATAACAACCAGGACGATACAATGGATACGCGCAATCTTGTCGTTGACTATGTAAAATATCGTCTGGAACGACACGGCTATGTTTGGCAAAATGGACCCGCGATGGAAAATGGATTCAGCGAAATAAGTGCCACGATGCGCAGCATTGGCGATGAATTCGAGGAGCGATATCGGAACCAGTTTGATGAAATGGGAAATCAGTTACACATCACACCGGCTACTGCATATGACACATTTCAAGCAATTGTTCACGAACTGTTTGCAGACGGTGTGAACTGGGGCCGAGTGGTCGCTTTGTTTACTTTCGGGGGTTCCCTTGCAGTGAGGTGTTTTGAGCAAGAAATGCCCCAACTTGTGGATTCAATAATTGACTGGGTTTCAACATACGTAGACAATAATTTATCTCAATGGATTGCAGGTCAAAATGGTTGGGTAGGTATTTGTTAAGATATAACAACGTTTGCCAAATCGATATAAGCTTCCCCAATCTTCTTGTGTGGGGTTGTTTATGTTTCAGTTTCTGGGTCAGGCTAAGCGGTTCATTGAGTATGAGAACAATGCGAAATATGGAACATAGCTCTTGTTGCCTGTTCCTTTATCAACTGAAAAAATACCTCTCAATAGACACCCCAAATCAATCAAATTCTCAATTAATTTCATTTTTGGAATAAAATAAATTATGTTACTTCTTCATACATTATGATCAACATGTTAGACCCATTTCATTGTATTCAATGTAATATTATTTACAAAAAAGGAGAAAGTAACTATAAATTTAATATTAATATAATATTATTCATGTTAAAATTTATTCATGGTGAAAAATAACCAATTATTGGTTGTTTAGGTCTACTGTTCTGAAATATTTAAAACACAATTTGTTTTATTAACAGTACACAAATTATTGATTAATGTTGCCATTTTACCAATGATGCTAAATATTTGGCTGTAGAAAATGTGCCAAATAGGCAACCTTTGACAAGGAGTATGATACAATTATTACAATGAGCCTTTTTATCGAGATTCAGCAGCTAGAATATATAATACAATTTATTCTGTGTTGTCATGCGTCTGGCATCATGCCCTTGTTTTCCTTTCTTTCATCATGGCAACTATTGTTACCCATTCATTTTTAACATTGCACATAATATCAAGAAATATTTATAAAACAATACATGGTTGAATTAAATATTAGTGAACTAAAAAGTAAGGCTGTTGAACACCTATTCTGTGGTAATTTGTTTTAAAGAGCTCCCATAGGGAGCTCTTTAAAACAAATTACCACAGGATAGGTTTTCAACAGCACAGGATTGTCACAAGTCCATTTAAATTTAATTCACCTCTGTAATTATTAACCCTCGAGTGCTCGGCACAATTTAGTATTAAATTAAAAATGTGCGTAAATAAAAGCCAATCCCATGATAGTAAGAATCATATATAGCTTTATCATTATAGTTGATAACATGTTTTTGTCCTTTATCTAATGGAGACGAGTAAATTTTGGGCATGAAGTCGCATGGTCTAACAATCCACCCACATACATTCTTAGGCAGGAATGCGGTCAACGTTAATGATATTAATATCTATTCGCAATACACCTCACGTACATAGGAGCGGCATAGATAGCATTGAATTCAAAGCTGTATAAATTTAGGCGATATCAATACATGTCTTAGCCTAGTCTGTTATTTACACTTGAGTGAAGTGTACTTTTTCGCATTCTTGCATTAAAAGACGTCATGTCTTTTTATGGAATTTTTTTGAATTGACATGAATAGTTCAATATGACCTTATAATCACAGTGACTAAAAAATTCATTTTAAACCCTTACGGTGCTATCATGTTGATTTCGTTATTTTAATTTGTTGATATTTTCTATGACCAATGTAAGGTTGTTGAATATGGCTTTGGTGATAATTTGTTTTCAAAATCTCCCTAAGGGACATAACTTATGTCAGTGCTGTATCACATTGTTTTATCTAAAACATCTGATTTAATTTAATTTTTAGGTAATAATATTTGATATTATAATCTTTTAGGTACAGGTTTGTGGGAGCACCTTTAGAATCCCCCACCATGAAACCCCAGTAACAAACCCTGACAAAAAACAAACCCTAAATAAGTCACAAAATGAGATCCAAGGGCTAAAGTTGGTAAAAAAATAATTGTAAAAAATGTGAATAACAAACCCTGACAAAAAACTAACCCTAAATAAGTCACGAAATGAGATCCAAGGGTTAAAGTCGGTAACAAAATAATTGTAAAAAATGTGAATAACAAACCCTGACAATAAAACTAACCTGGCAACCCTAAATAAGTCACGAAATGAGATCCAAGGATTAAAGTCCGTAAAAAAATAATTGTAAAAAAAGTGAATAACAAACCCTGACAAAAAACTAACCCCAAATAAGTCACGAAATGAGATCCAAGGGTTAAAGTCGGTAAAAAATTACCCCAAAATAAAATGAAAGTAGGTCAGCCTAGAGTGACCAGCCAAGGTCATGGAGTGTAGAAAATAATACTTTCGTAGAACATTGTTGAAATTTGTGACGTCACGAACAATGCGAATGCTCGTGATCTTATTTGGTGGGGAATTCTAAAGTCAGGCCAATGTTCTTTGATGTGTACCTCCGAGATAGCTTCAGAACGGCAACAGCAGCAGAAGCAGTAGTAGCATCAGCCACGATTGGTGACCATGGAAAAAGGATCAACCCATTGACAGTCATTCGCTGCCTGGTACGAACCTGGTTAAACTTTCGGTGTTCACACTGTGGCCCTCTACTACAACTCCGTCACCCCCGATTACAACGTCAATTCACACAGCAGTATGCACACCAACCACCAGTTTTTGTATCCTATGCTTGTCTTTTTAGCGGAGTCATTATACTGTGGAAAGCTGCGTGTTAACAGAGGCTATGTGAAACGTTTTGCAGATGAATGTGTCAGTCAGTGAGACCATTTTGGTGGTGTCAGTGAAATGGTTTAGGGGGCTATTAACGCATGTTTCAGGAGTAACCTGCAGTCATCCATGGTCATATGACTGCACAACGTTATGTGGATTAAGTTTTGAAACATGTTGGGCGAATAAAAACCTCTTTAGATTTTGAATATTGTTTGTATGTGATATTCAACTTGGACCATGAAAGATATATATAAACGTATACATAAAGTATAAAAACTAACCTTGCTAAACTACGAATTCGTGTTCAAAGATCTAAAATATCAACAATGTGTAAATCTCTCTGGTGACAAACTCTCTGGTGTCACAAATCGTGCTCTGGCAAAATCACAAAATATATTAATTTGCATACATTGTAAATTTACTTGACAACATTTTAATACATACATTACTTAACATAGCACGTTATGACAGGTCAAACAAGTTTGATATTGGGACTGATCCCACCCCTGTAACATTATCACCGAGACATCAAATCTAGACGGCAAAAACAAAAGACTGTGCTTTAAGAACTCATCCTTATCTACACCTGTCGCCTAAAACAACATCCTCATCATGTAACATGAAATGCCGTACTGAAGATGAAGGAGAATAGCAATGGTGAAATGCCCTGGGGGTGATTAGCCCAGGGAGAAAATGCCTGAGGGTGAATTGTCAAGGGTGTGAAATGTCCACCCACTTGTGTTATTGGTGTAAATATGTACTATAAAAAACAATAAGGTGAAATGTTCAAACTAATTGAAAGAACTAACGTATTCCTAAAGTTAATTACACAGTACACTCGAAATAGTATATTTGAAATAATTACATACATGACTTAAATAGTGTCTACTAAATAAAAAGCCTATTAAAATAAATAAAAAAATCTGTACTAGAATAATAGAACAACAAACGTGATGTTTGTAGTCGATAATGACCTGACAATTAATAAGATATTTGGCATAGTCCCGTAAATTATTTTAAGTACCAGAGTAAACCTGGTCATGCAGGTAACTAACACTTTATTTTATGTTTTTTTCTGATTGTTTGCAAACTTGATACGAGCAATCATTTACTTTTATAAACATACGAAATGTTTGAGTTCACAGGAATGCATAGCTTTGAAATTCGCAAAGTAAAGTGCACAAAGTATCGCCCAAAATATAACATTTGTTGTTTTGGTCACTATCTAAAGAGCAAAATTATATTTAGATACATTGACTTTTAACATTTAAAACTAATTTTCCTAATACATGTTCAAAATGCATTTAATTTTTTTTAAAAACAGTTTTAAGTTCTTCACTGCTTTTGTTTACTTAATAATTTACGATTACCCCCAAATGCATTGATATTGTGTGTTAAGCAGAAATCGGCAGATTATGTAATGCTTCGAGTAACAAAATGACAGCACAGTCTGACAAGATACAGCTTAGACTTGATTTGAGGAAATGGGAAACTATTTCAAACCATTTCTATCTGGTCCTCAGTTAGACTATGAATATGTTGCTGTCTAAATGTAACTGTGCTTCATATGATGTACACTGGCCTAAAAAGAAACGCATAGCTAAAATATGATTTTCAAAGTAGATTGTTTCGAAAAATATGGCATGGAATGACTATCACAGCCACATACATGACCTGTTTTGCGACACCACCATTATCGTACACGTCTTCAGTGAAGCAGAAACGTTCGGGCGTAGCCCCTTATGAACTGGAGAAGGGACTGGTTCAACGACGAGTCACGGTTTATGCTGTCCTATCGTGATGAAATCCTGGAACTTCATGTTATTCCTGCAATTGACGCTAAAAGAGAAAACTTCCAGCATGACAACACAAGACCGCATACATCACGCATTACAACAGATTTCCTTGCCAACAACAACATTACTGTACTTCCGTGGCCTTCATAATCCCCGGATTTTAACCCAATTGAACATTTGTAGGACCAATTGGATAAATATGTACGACACCGACAGCCGCAACCACAGACACATCAACAGCTAGCCTATGCGTTTCAGGATGAGTGAAGGAGAATCCCACAACGGCGGATCCGACGTCTTATTCAGTACATAGGTGATGCAGAGCAGTGATTGATGCTCGTGGTGGTCACACCAGATACTGACTTTGTTACCGTGCCATCAAAAACAGAGACCCTCAATACCACTTTAAATGACTGTATCTCCCAATAACTGTGTGCATTTTTATTGCTCTATTATCATTACTCTTGGTGTAATTTAAGTTAATAAAGCATTTCTGATAACACTGAATTTTCACCCATGCGTTTCTTTTTGGGGGCCAGTGTAGTTATGACATCCCGAAGGAATAAATAAGGGCTGCAATCATGCAGCAGCCTTTTCTACTTTCTACTTTTCTAGGCAAAACAATTTTAATTAGTTGACTCAGCATTTGTTAAGTAATGCAACTAAGCTTATAACAAATATCATGAATTAAAGTCTACCAGCATGTTCTGCCCTACTAGTAGCACCCATCATACATCCAGCTTTTAAAAACAGTCTAACATTTTGTGAGGTGTAATTTTTATTTGTCACATTATGAAAACAACCTCCAACCACATACCAATTTTAAAAGTATTCGATTGGAATCTTTAAATGCCAAACCCGTGTTGAAATTAGGTTCTCACAATGGGGATTGTTCAAAACGTAAGACCACCTTTAACAAATACCAAATGATGTATTTAATTCTAACTTTTGCTGCTATCCACGAAAGCTCGCCGCGAACGATCACTTAGTTTCACAGAGCTTCTCACATCATAGGTCATACACGCATGCAGTACATGGGGGTAATTGGAGAATTAGCAAACACACACTAAGTGCATTTGTTTCTCAAAGAATTAACAAAGACATACGCAGTACACGTGATATTTAGAGAATGTAACACACAAAAAGTTAGTACATGTGGTTCCCGAAAAATTAAGAAACACACACTAAGTACATAGAGTAACCAGAGAATGTAACAAACACACACTAAGTACATAGGGTAACCAGAGAATGTAACAAACACACACTAAGGACATAGGGTAACCAGAGAATGTAACAAACACACACTAAGTACATAGGGTAACCAGAGAATGTAACAAACACACACTAAGTACATAGGGTAACCAGAGAATGTAACAAACACACATGCTGAACATGTTGTACCTTGAGAATATAAAACTTAATGAAAACGTTACTACTCAGCAACCAATAAACTGTAATCTATAAATTTATATTTACATCATCTGAACTTCCAAATGCCACTGAAACAACTTGTGCACTGTTTGGAATGTGTTTAAAGTCATAGGATGTGTGTTCCAGGAGGTGTTGTTGTTTTATGTCCGTTTAAAACCATATGAACGTACCTTTTGTTTTATCCAACGGTTTCTCCCACACAGTCCGGTTCGATTCTCCCAGAGGCCCGAGGACTGACAGGCTGACGTTGATCGTTTCTGGCATTGCAGGAAGTTCTTCTTGCACTTGTAGTTGACAACAGCTCCTGGAAAATGGCCGCTGTCCACGGGCAGTGCACCATCCAGTGTCATGGGCAGTCCACAGCCACGGGTTTCTGAATAAAGAAGCTGTGTCAATTTGTGGGACCCATTCCACCAAGCTACTGTAAACTAAGATCGATTGTATTAAATATTTTGCCCAAGTGTCACTAAATAACTAAACTTGAACTAAACACATACAAAAAGTTGGGAAATAATCTGATTTTGTTCCACAAACTATGTTATTAGCTATTTATATATTTTTATGTATTTTATGCAGATAAGAGTTTTCAGTGTATAATAAGAGAGACAGAGCACCATTTATCATGCAAATATTAACATTGAATGCATCGTCTATATTTAAAAATGTTTTGGAACATGTTTAAACACATGATTATTGATGTAATATATAAAAGACGGTATTAATAATAGTGAACCAATTACAAAGCAGAACATTCTTGGAATCACATTGAATGCTTTTCACTTTGCTCAGTACCATGCATACTACTTTTAATACCACAATGCTTTCCTAGACCAATGGCAACTATAGGAGGTTTTTTAAACTAAATTGCCACAGGAAAAGTTTTTAACAGCTTATTTTGGGCAGAATATTAACAATGAAATGGAAACAAAATTGGGCTCAGTACTTCAAGGGTTAAGACAAAGTGCTGCTTTAGATGTCGATATTAGAATACAGAATCTACCCAAATACTGTTGAAACTAAATACCAAAAGCATCAATTTAAAATAACAATTTATGTTTAACTTTGAAATTATAACTTTTGGGGAAACAATTTTGATGGAACATGACTACAAAAGCAATTAATTAATTAATAAAGTATTACAGTAAATAATATAAAACAGAAGAAAACATTACATCTAAGGAGGGTGAGCAATCAATTTACAGTTTACATATAAATTTACATAAAATAACAAGAAGACAAGGCCATCGATATTTCCCGTCATAATGTTATATATTTATACTAGCAACCAAGCGGTTTTCGACTTGACGTACAACCATCATAAATAGAAAGTTTTCGGACATGCCATTAGTATGTAACACACGCGATTTCATATTTCGATACAGGTGTTAACGAGTGGGAAATTTGCCCTAAATACCATGTTTTGACAATTCATGCCAAAGTCCCAAAAAATATTTTTAATGACATTAAAAAATTGTATATCAAAGTATTTAAATCATGATTATTAGTTTTTACGTTGTAAGTTTTATTCCTGTAAAATAAAAGTTGTTTTTAAAAAATTGTTTTATATCTTTAAATATCAAATATTTTTACCTATTTATTTATATCAAAGTACTTTAATTATATTTTTTTGTTTTCACATTGTACTTTATACTTCTGTAAAATTAAAAGGTTTTAAAAATCTTAATGTATTATTTATCTTCAAAGCTTCTAACTATTTATGAAACTCATTATCAGTATGTATACAGGTACGACAAAGAAACCATAATATGACATATTGTTACATGTATAACTCGTATATTTATGGAGAGACTATCTATCACATCTCTTGATGACTTTTCCTAGAGAGGAGAAATATCTTTCACATTTCTCAGTGACTTTTACCCTAACGACTTAGTAAAATGAGCTTTTTAGTGGTCTTGTCAACAGATTTTTGTTTTTATAAATTTGGCTCTTCTTTGCGCTGCTTCGGCCCTTTCCGCCGAGCTTTGTGTTTTGTGACGTCACTTTTAATTTGGGATGATTGGTTTTCCATTTTCACGTATTCCCACAATTGATATCATGGAAAAATTTTCCTTTCTTTAGTTTAGGTTCAAATGAATTTCTCCATCGATTTTCAAAATAATGAGTGATTTTTTTAGAGTTAGAAATGTATTTATTTCTTTCCATTACTGCTGATTCTGTAAAGGACAGTGCGGCATTCGTGTCTTTCTTAACCCTTACCGTGCGACTCACAAAAATATCCGGGTCAAGCTATTATTGCCTGACCCGGATATGTCCATGAGCTGAACGCACAGACAGCCGACGGTGTTGAGTAAGGCACTAATTTTTATAGCCAAACCCTAACAATTATTGGACACTCCACTCAGATACTTCTAAAAGAATACGCCGCACGGTAAGGGTTAAGAAAAGATCTCTATATCGTGTGATTTTGGATTATATTTGAAATGAAATGTGGGTCCTTCTCGCAAGAAAAAAGTTACAATGTTAACCTCTATATACTGTGATTACTAATCGGGTCAATGTGTCATAGCATAGATCCCCATGTCTACAGGGCAGTACATGAGTGTAGAATAATCCTGTAGAACATTGTATACATTAACCTGACCGGCGACAACACCAAGTATTTATGGAAAAGGGTAATCATGTTCTACTCTATCGCTATCACCCATCATTTACAATATGTTCATCTCACAATATTAAGAACTTGTGTTTGTTCGTATTTGTACGTATCACCATTTAAAAATATAATTAATCAGTATGTTCAAACTCATGTTTTCCATGTGATTCGTGTCCTTTTGAAGGTGTGAACAACACTAGACACACGTATGTAAATGGACTTTTCGGTAGATTGCGACAAGCTTAAATAATTCATATAAATATGGGTGGCGCTTAATTAAGTTCCGGGTGTATATGTAAAAGTTACAACGTGACTATTGGATTATTGCCATTTGTTTATTAGTGTGTGAGTTAAATGGGTATTGTGCCCACAGCACCTGTGTCAATAATACATTGAGCTAATTGAATGGTACCTTGTTGATAACGCCTTGCTTCTTACCAAGATATCAGTGAATTTACCTCAGTAAAAAATAGACATCTTTGTGTGTGTAAAGCTTGACATTGTGAATAAAAATGTTAGATATTTGAAGATATTCATTGACAATTAAATGAGGTTAAATGTAGCTTGTCTAAATATACACCTTTTACCAAACACGTTACAGAGTATATTGAAATACAAATTTTAGGTTAGTTTTATTTTGCAAAGTGCTGTGCTCCGAATATGGGATTTACACTAGTTTTTGATGATACGACAACTCATTTTAGAAAAATGCAATTACGGATTTAATACTTGACTATAATGGTTCATCTAAGTTTAATAGACTTTTTAACATATTATTTTGGTTCTTTTTTCGTTTAATTTAATCTGTTTCTTTTATAATATATTTTTTAATCTTTGTTTTTCAGAAACTTGTACTTTATCTTCATTTGAATCTTCTGATTGACATTTTACATCTTTTGAATTCTCATTAGCTCGTTTAAATAAAATTGAATTGAATAAATATGCTTTCACCGTTAGATTCAATGACAGATGACAAATAAACAAATTGTTAACCCTACATATTAAGTAAACATTGCCATCACGATAACCTTCGTTTTTATAATTTCCAAACCCGAACGTACCTCGCTCTTTCTCAATAAAACGGTACATTAATATTTTAGTAAGGAGAAAACATGAACTTTCACTAACCTAAGCGTTATTTGCAAGCTATATCATGCACAGATTTTCTAAAACAATATTTCAAGTTAACTTAAAAATGTAAAAAATTTGACGAAACAAGTATTGACCTTAGTCAAGTTTTTTTGGGGAAAGTGCACAGTTTACAAGAATGGCATGGTTTAGGACGTCGTAAAATTATGACGTCTTCATAAAACGGGCCCCTGATCTGATTTTAAGGCCTTGTAACATATATGTTTTTTATGTTTCACAGCTTCCATTGTTAGTGTTTATCTTGTTATCAACTTGAAAGTAGAAAATATGTTAAGTAAGTATCTTCAAAAATATTACTAAACTATATAAGTTGAACAGTGGGTCAATATTGTTACTGACTGCACACACTCTTCGATTTAAGAAATCTTAAGAAAACCCTTGGATTGCATTGAAACCATTTCTTGTTAAATCATACTCGGGAAAAGATTTTCGGTACTATAATAGTAACCCCATCTGACATCAAGAAGATTGGATAGCGTTTTCATGAAGATCATTGTTTTCATGTCAAAGTGTAAGCTAATGAGGTATGATATTGTAACGTATAATTTTCGTATCTTAAAAGAACACCGAAAACAAGCTTACTTTTCGCGAAGCATCTCGGCGAATTGGTTTGTTTCATACGGCACTTCATATTTGGTTTAGATATAGACTTTGGTATGGAGTGGTCGCTATAGTCCGCTCCGGTTGTTGGAACTTATATTGGTATGGATCTGTCATTTACAGATCATGTCTGATATTTGTTATATTTATATTTTGTGAGCAGTTGTTATCATCATCATGTAGCTACAATGATAACACCTCACATAATATTCTACTTTTAATAGAAGCTATGTGCAT
>JAULCD010116870.1:0-11372 GCA_032361085.1 Calliostoma canaliculatum
GGTGATTTTGAAATAATCGTGATGAAAGTGACATTCATCGTGATGATTTTAAAATCATTGTATTGATTTTGAAATCAGCATGATGATTTTTCATCGTGAAGATTCATCTAGCTTATGACATGAACGGCCACTCATAGTGCTTGCGCTACTGTTAAAGATTATCTATAATCTAATGACAATAAATTACCATGAATATAATCTAATATTTTATACGGACGCTTTTTTTCAATAATATGAGATAACACGAACGTACACTACTAATTTCCCTTTCTCTTCTTGTAGATGTACCACATCAAGATATCATTCAACTGACGAGGAGGAAAACTACTTGCCTTCCAAAAAAAGGGCTGTGAGTGTTTTACTAGTTATACCTAGTTCACCATTGGTAATGTATGAATGTCATTTAATATTGTGTGATTAAGTAAGTTCACTGAAGTTAATCAAATAGTTAAATATACATTTTCTTCTTCCACAGCCTCAAGAAAATACACAAAGAGAATCTGGAGTGCGAAAGAGAAATCGTCTGTCCTGAATTTCTTTTTTTTTAAATTCTTCAGAAGACCTTACCCGGTAAACGGGACATTGAGAAATGTATCGCAACAGAGCCATCATTGAAGGATCTTACGTGGAGAAATATCAAAGATTTTGATAGAAATGCGATTGCATCCAGAACATAAAAATAATAGTTAAGTTGCACCAACGTTTGAGGTTCCAAATTCTCTTAAAAGAGATGTTAAAATTTAAGTTTAAAAATTGGCTCTAATAAGTTTCCGTAGGAGACACCTTATTGTGTAAGAATGTTTATTTTTGGAGAAAATTGACATTAATTTCACATGTGAAAGTGAGACTTTACAGCTAGCTTTTTTCAATTGAAAACTAAATATTAGTTTAACTGTAACAAATGTTAAATAACATTCTGAACAAAAATTATCGGCAAAATAATTCACTATTGAGTGGTGAAAGTTTAATAAATGTAACCCTTTTAGTTAGAAAGAAAATGTCAATCAAATGAGATTGCTTATACGAGTTATCTCTCTTTAACTTTTTCTCAGATTACCTTAATCCTAAACCTAATTCTTTAACCGAATGTTTATTTTTTTACCCCTATTTTTTTTAACCCTTTGCACATTGGAAACGTTAAGAATTAATTGTTGCGAAATGTAAGGCCTTGTGACCTAACTGTTTATAATTTCAAATAACACTTGTAACAAAAGATGTTTTTAATACTATTGGCTTGTTAATGGTCAAACTTTGAAAAATTAATTTTTTTCGGTTAGGAAGAAAACAGAAATTAGAGCCTTTTTATTAGTTGAATGATCGCCTTTATCATCGCAATGAATGACCTTGACCGCCTTATATTTAATAAAGCAAATAATACACATGTCTGTTTAATTAAAATATTTAACAATCATAGTATGTATAACTTTACAAAAAGAAACAAAAAACAGGTTCTATTTGTAAAGGCCTATTGACTGAACAGATTTCCTGGTTTTAAAATTAGATATAGGATCGATATCAGTACGATATCGATAATAATATTGGTAATGCTATCTGTAATGATATCGTAATAATATTGTAACGTAACCGTAATGGTATTGTAAATATATCATAAAAATACCGGTAAAGATATTGTATCGATATCATAATTATATCATAACGCTATCGGTAATAAAATCCTATCGATATCGTAACAATATCGTAATGATATAGTAACAACATCTCAACAACATCGTGACAGGAGGTGACAGATTTTCAAATGACCGAAAATGAAAGTAATAATTTTTTTCACTTTGGCACATCATGACCCAATAACAATAGGCTAGACTAAACGATTAAAGATTGAAAACGCTTAAAGGTTTGTTTTTTTACAAACTTTATTTAAATCTATCAAACAAAAAAAGCTAACTAGAAATACTTGAGGAAATGAACCATCAATGGACCAAGTGAGCATACTCCATATGACGTACACCTGACATTATGTAAGTAAGATGACTTTTAACTTTCCAAACATTCATGTTACAAACAGTATATTAGTATAAGCAAAAAACCCTAAAGCTTTCATAAAATATATAGAGCGTTCTAAAGGTATGCAATTCATAATAAATACGTTTGCTAATAACTATAACGTGTACCTAACTTCATGTAAAATGTACGAATGAATAAACTAAAATAAGGATATTGCTTCCCTATCAGCTGTCTCAATTGCAGAACAAACCCAAACATATCAATGTAAAGACATTTTTTCATTTATTATTTTATAGATTGTTATATTTGTATTGTTTAGTTTATTGTTTAATTGTGCCTCTTGTTACACATCGTCCTCTCACTCAGTTATTAGCTTCGTAATTGTGTTACTGTATGTCTTGTTGTAGTACCAAGTGCATAAGTGTACACAACAGTTTGTATCTGAATTGTTTTCCTCCACAACCCGTTTCGCGGAGGTATTAAAATGGATTTTGTCTGTGCGGTCGTGTGTCCATGCGTCCATGCATGCTGTTCTTTTCCGGAGCAGAACTCGAAAATCTTTCAATATTTTTTCAAAAAATTTTGCAGGTTGATATATCAGGTGTTCAATTGATGCTATTTGCTATTTGGGGAATTTTGTGATTTTTATTTTTCTCTGTTTTCATGGAAACAGTTTGGACTTAGTCTCAAAAAAAGGGTTTCTGGAGCAGAACTCGTAAAAAACTGTTCAATATTTTTTAACAAAACTTTGCATTCATATTTTAACATTGCGGGGGGTGTTGATGACTCGTTCTTCTGAACTAAAAAAACATGAATTATTTTTTAACGAAACTTTGCGGGTAGATCAATCAGGTGATGAAATGGTGCCTTTTACTAATGGGTAATTTTGTAAAAAAATTCTTTGTTTCCATGAAAACATTTTGGTATTTGTCTCAAAAGGTGCATTTCGTTTCCAGAGCAGAACTCGAAAACTTTTCAATACTTTCAATGAAAGTTTACACGTAGATCATCAGGTGTTGAAGAGACGCCTTTTGCTATTTGGGGAATTTTGTGAATTTTTATTTTTTTAGTTTCCATGGAAACTGTAACGACTTTGTCTAAAAAATGGGTTTCTGGAGCAGAACTCGTGAAAAACGTTCAATATGTTTCAACAAAACTTTGCATTTATATTTTACCTTTGCGGGGGATATTGATAACTCTGTCTTCTTGTTTCAAATAAAATGATACGATGCGTTCTTTAGTAGGGAATCATATGCGTGTTCATATATAAAATGATGTCTACAGACATTGAATAGAATGTAAAGAATGACATGTCTTTATGTAAAACGCATTCTTACACAAGTGAATGAATGTTAGCAACTATGTTATGTTTATAACCTAATGTACCTAAGACTTTATAATAGAACAATTTATTCATTTCTCAATAACAGGGCATACATAGTGATCGTAAACATATGTTATATTACACTAGGTTATTAGTTTCCATTTACTTCACATTTACCCTATTTACATTCACTTTCCTTTAAGCCTATTGATTTTATTATTTGCGAAAATGTTAAGTTAAAAACCTTTACAAAGATTAAAATAAACGTTTTCTTTGTATCATACTTTTGAAACTGCTTTGTGTGTTTACTGGCCTAGTATGTAAAGAATTCACTTTAGTAGTCAAATTTCAGTATTCCAATCCCCAGCTGCATAACATCTTAACAGTTTAGTACACGGACATAAGGGCTGCAACGATTCACCACCAGCTCGATTCGGTTCGATGCTCGATTTTATCTGTTCGATTCGGTTATTTTCGATTCGATTATTCATGGGGAAGGTAGTATTTTCATTAATTTTGTTCACATAAACTAAAAGAAATGTTACTGATTTTGTACATGTATTGGTAGGCGCTTTAAATTAACACAAAATTTAATATTGGTCATTGTTTAAAAAAATACATTTTTCGATAAAAATCCTCTGCATCCATCCCCTCTTGCCATAAGTTTTAAACGGTTCCAAAGTACTTACGTTCTGAAAAGAGCTAGCGTGACAGTATAATAATTATTTGTGTAGAAGAGATACAGGTAAGTATGTTGGATATTCAGGCAAAATCTGTACCAGCTAATAATAATAAAAATAATCATAGCTGTTAATAATGCCAGCTGCTACTGATACAAGTCAGTGATTTTGCGAGCTGTGTGCCGTTTCACAAAGTCGTTGTAATTTACAACGTCGTAAGTCATCTCCCTGAGCCAGTAATTTAGGTTTACAAATTCCAAAATCGTAAACTGTGCACTTTCCAAAGAAAAACTTGTATTTCTTTGGAAAGTAAAAAGTTTACGACAATTTTTGGCATTTTAAAACTGAAATTACTGGTCAAGTGACATGGTTTACGATGTCGTAAATTTGCGGTGTTTTGTGAAGCGGGGCCCTGTAATTGTGTTTGCTTATGTGGTGACCCGTTTCTTTTAGAAAACATCAACAGTATTGTCTACGGAAGACCTTACAGTCTAGGTAGGCAGGCATTGTGCTGTGGCACGGCTTTATGTCCGAGTGGGCAGCCTCCATTATTGAGGGCACCTGCTCTTGCCTGCTTCATATAAGTTCTATTAATTTGGCATTGTCGTTTTGCCTCCCATTTTATATCCATTTATTTCTATTACGACTCATTTAACATTTTTTTCATATTGATGTCTTGTTGCATAGTCTGTATTTTTTAAACTTGGTTACATTTTAACACGTATGTTTTTTTTTTCACTTTTTACTTTGTCGTTCACTCATTGTCCTTTTAAATTGAGAAATATTGTTTTAGATGAAGCCATCTTAAATTTGAAAGCACGTAGTGAAAACATTCTTGTAAATATTTGAAAATTCTTAAAAAGCATTTGTAATTTTTTTCTTTGGAAAATTAATAAAAAGAGCTTCAAAAATTTTAAATGAAGAACAGTAATGTATCGGTATTTACTGGTTTTGCAATGATACATAATTTTAAAATATTTTTCCTGTTGATATCTGTAACAAGAACTTTTTTAATCAAAAGAATTTAAAACAAATTAACCATATCAATTTAAAAAAAAGAGTATTACAAGAAATTCCAACTAAGCTATTCGACATTGTTACCTACAATGCATTGACTTATCTGCCATTTAATTGGTTGGATACTCTATGTTGTACACGTATTGTGTTCATATTTCAAGTGTTCCCACTTTTTTTTACTCGCATGATCCATCCACCTCTGGTTAATGTTTTAAGTTCTGGTCATTAATACCAAATGCTTATCTCACATTTATATCTGCAGTTGGGTTCGCTGTTGGTACATTATCATCGTTGTGGTGTGGTGTTCAGTAATTCCTGTGTACTTTATTACTCTTCTTACACTGTTCAGTTGCACTATTGAGGAGAGGAAAGAGTCATGCATTATTTTGTCCAGTATCCAAATATCAGTATCAAGATTTGCTTTTACAAAAAGCACTCACAATAGGTTAATTTGTGATTCTTTTTGAAAGAAGGATGAAATGTTAGTGTGAGATAGTGGCACAGCTTATTAACCCTTACAGTGTTGAGGGTAATATTTGTTTAAATTTTTTTAATAAATAGGCTGTTGAAACCTATCTTGTGTTATTTTGTTTAAAAGAGCTCCATCTTTTAAACAAATTAACACAGGATAGGCTTTCAACAGCACAATGTAGTCACATTTTAAGTCCTCACAACAAATTAGCATTTTAGGGGTTAAAAGCTCCCAACATAAGTACTAAGCCTGATATCGGCATCATGTTGTAATTTATAGTCCACATAGCTTTTCATTGTATGTTTTGACCTATTGAGTATATTATCTGAATGTCCTTTCATAACATAAATTAACATGAATGAATATCACTTTGATCGTAGTGTCATGCTTTTAGTACATCGTAAATATTGCATGCTGAGAAGCCACACCCACATTTTCTCGTCTCTCTTCCTGTAGTTTTGGTTCAGCACGTCTCTTAAGAAATGACAATATTTTTTATCATACCTTCAAATCAATGAATGCAATGACTTATATTAATGTGACAATCCTTGAAGGCATATAACTTGTGAATGCATATATGATTAGTCAATGTTTAATCCACATTAAAATCTAAAACGGTGAAGGAAATTTAACATTGTAATTACTAATCTAAAGACTGATTTTTCTCGATCAGCCATGTAAGTTGGATCTACTAACACTAGCATGAGCGTTTGAGCTTTGCATGTGAAGTGACGAGTGAAATATATATATACACAGCTAGACTAGCCTAGAACCGTGTGGCATGTTGTGAGTTAACCCTCAGAGTGCCATAATAATTTAAGCAGGACTACCTTCTGCTGTTGAAAAACCTATCCTGTGATAATTTGTTTAAAAGAGCTCCTGTAGGGGCTCTTTTAAACAAATCATCACATGATAGGTTTTAACAGATTAGATTTTGGACGTTGAAGCGGACAGATGTCGAGCTTGATTGACACTCTCGGGGTTAAACATGTCTTGACTGACTTTTCTCTCTTGTTCAGCAGCTGGGCTAGACGTAGCCTTGATTTAGAATCTGACTACCTTGATAGTAAAGCTTGGGACAATAAAGGCAACGTGTATTCTAGTTCAAGGGATATTTATAAGTCCTCGGCCGACTACACCACCGCCTGGCCGTACAAATATCACTTACGTTCCAACAATACAGTAAGTCTCCACGTTTCTACACTCATTCACTCCCCACTGGCCCCTCCCCTCTGAAGTCAGAAACAGGACTGATTCAGTTATCACACCAGATAATATTGTAATAATAGTCAGTAATAAGTGACAAACTATCGTTTCTCCCACTCCAAATATCCACCTTACTGCTGTCAATCAAACGAATAAAAATCAATACCTGACTGATCATCACCTTCCTCTGGCCCTATCCCTAGTGTAATTTTTTTTGTCTCTCCTGCTGTCATCAATTAGATAAGATTTGTAATAAAAATAGGTGGATGGAAATTTTGTAAGGTGTTTGAAAAATAAAATTTAACAGTTTAGTTTAAAATCAATAACTGACTGATGCGTTTGAACAAGGTTGTTACAAGTGTAGTCACATTAGGAGCAGGAAGCAACAACCTTAAGTGTGTTGACTAGGCTTTAGTAGTTTACTTATAACTGTGACCATCCTGGGGTAAACTATCCTGTGGTAATTTGTTTAAAAGAGCTCCTACAGGAGCTCTTTTAAAGAAATTATCACAAAATAGGGTTTCAACAGCCTATTTTTTGTTGTTGAAGTTTAAGATGGGATTTTATCATTAGGTTAAATATTTGACTAATATTACTGATCGGTCATAATAGTAACAAAAACATAAATTAGTTTACCTAAAATATCCTAATGGGAAAGATAGTTTTATTTCATTTTGAGTAATTTGCCGCAAAACTAGTTTTTACATGCCATGACTTGATTGTAATGATATTAAAGGAACAGTAAAGAGTAAATTTTGTAATCTAGGAAGAGAAAATAAAATTCAAAATTAGAGAAAAGTCAAATTTTCTTTTTACAATCTGAAATTTTACATCAACATCTTGTAAATCAGATATTTTTAAATAAACGTCCCATGCTCAGGGATAAAAGAAGTCCAGGCAGTTGTTGAATGCCTCACATTTGGCATTTTCAGTAATTTAATTGTAACACCCTACACCCCCCCACTCACCCCACCTTCCTTCCCCTGAGTAATTTGTTACTGCTTTTTAATGTTTGAGACCCCAGCACTTGTGATGCATACTTATTCTTTTATTAGTGGTTGACGTGTTTAAAAAATTCATGTTACTGTCTGTAAGGCTTAAATATTATTCACCATTATTTGCAAGAGGAACCAACAAATGGATTTATGTATCTTTGTCATATTTTATAATAAGTACACAGGTGACATTCAACGAAATTCTTGGAAGAGAGCACTAAGATGATAGTTATGTCTTAGCCTAACAAGAAATTGTGTGTTTGGACCGGCTCTTTCCCCAACTCCCTTGAGGTGTTTTGTTCAATAGTCAGTTAAACAAGCATTCAGTGGTCACAAAAAAATACTGATTGAGATCTATTTTAGCTTATGATTGTTTTGTTTCAACGAGTTCCTGGTTATTTAGGAACTGGTCATTTATTGAGGATAGGGGGTGGGGTGTGTGTCAGAGTTTTGTGGTACAGTCGGACCTATGTTAAAAAATCTTACACTTCCTCACATTTTTTACCCTACCCAAGCACTTGTAATTTTTGTGTGTGACCCTTCCCTTAGAACAAATGATAATTTTAAACCTTTTTGATTTTTGTAGCATAATTTTGTTCATTCCCTCCCAAAAGAAATGGTTTTTTTTCCATGACCCACCCCGCTAGATTTCTATTTTTTGTGACCCTCCCCTGAATTCCTCTCACAGACCCACCCATCCTTGTAATAAATAATCGATCCCTTCATGTTAATGATAAAAGTAAGACAATAGTGTACTCAAACCAAATATTAAATTAGACAACATATCAAATTAGACATGATAAAAGCATGGAAGTATCATAATGGGAGGATGAATGTAAAGAGTGCTATTTGTTGATGTTTTTGTTTGTGTGTCTTGTACAGTAATAGGTGGAGACTTGTCGGTGACTGTTTTCTTGGGGATTGGCTTTAATTTAGTTTTCTGTTTTTAGGGTTTGGGTTGTTTCCTTGGGGATTGGCTTTAAATTAGTTTTCTTTTTTAGGGTTTGGGTGGTAAAGGATGATCTACTAAGGATATGATAGTTTAATTTATTGGCTTACCTGCACATGCGCACCCCTGACCGTGTCAACTCTGGTCGGCCATCTTGGTATGTCACTTCTCTCTGTCAATCCCAACTGAGAGATTGTGGGAGAGACTTGATCTAGTTACGAATCTGTTGGGAGTGAATGTTGATCAGGGAAATATTCTATTTATTTCTTTTTCAGTTTATTGACATATAAGAATGTCTTAGATAGTTGTTGAACCCTGTATTTGTGGAAAATGCACCTTTAGATGACCCACACAAATGTTTGTGATGTCAATTCTAAATGCACTTTTGTGCTCTGAATTAGACGCTAACACAATTATTGCTTAATTGCAGGCTATCAATAAGCGTGTTTCTCAGAAAGCCCAAAACGCAACCTGAACATACTTCGGATGTTTATGTGTTTTCATCCTACCGACATTTTACCAATGCTTGCACATGTGCAAGAATCACCATCTACACCGTTGAGTGTTCGTTCTTCAGCCACAATGGACATGGAAGATCCCTTTGATCGACCCTACCATCTGTACGGAATTGCCCTATATCTCGGGCTCTGGTGGAGGACCGGCACAGCATTTCCAGGCCGATATTTTGCCCTTGTTTGCCAAGATGTCGAACCAACTCTTAGCAGTCATGGCGTTGATTACAGGTGCTGGCTCACAGGCGCAGGGGACCACTACGCTGTCCCTATCGCTTCCACATCCCTGTTCTACACCTACTCAGGCGTATGCCAGCGCATATGCGCACCTGAATGCAACAGCCTTTACGGGACAGCCTAAGGTGCTGTACCAGGCGCAACAAGCATACCCCAACCTTCTAGGGTCTGCATACCTTGGCTTAAACATCTTGGGCATACTCATGCGCTCCTGCACACATGCCTTTTGGGTATGTAGGCACTCGGGCCTTAGGCTTTGAAGCGCCTCGAACATCAGCTGCTCTAAGCCTAGGAGCACGCTTGCACCCAGCCAGTTTCAGCCTACGCTGCCTCTCACCATCAACCAGCTAGCGACCAGGCGCTGGAGGAGGATGGGTATATATCTCCCCTGTCATGCCGAGGTCTTGGCAACTCTTGCCAACCTTTTACTCCAGGGCCTAAATATCCCTCATTGGCTTGTGTTGGGGTGAACAGAACAGGGAAGTGTCTGCAGCATCAGACACAACCTTCGCTGAGGCCTGTCCTAAGACAGTGTTCTTGCCTAGGTTGGCAACTAGTCCAAAGTGCCCTTTCTTTGGGGCAACTTACCTTCAGGAGGCACCTGATCTAGATGACTACACTTCTCATGCAAAGCAGACATCATATAGAGTGGAGGATAAGAAATTATCCTCTATTGATACTGTTGTCAGGCATGCCAAACAGCTGTTTATGCACGTCTACATGCTGACGAAGCAGTCACGAAAAACATGCAAGGCCTCTCCATTGTTACAGAGAACGACTGCTTGCTGCTGTCTATTATCAGCATTGGCTTAGGGAAGTTCTCTCTAGTCTTTCGTTTATTTATGATAATCTCACTTTGATTAGGAAACAGTGTCTGATTCAGAATCTTCAGTAGACGGAAATTATGAACAGGAAATTGATGTAACTTCCCTGGTCAGGTAAGAGACTTTTCAATACAGCCTTATTGGACATTCTCAACAAATTCCATGAACAATACAGGTACAGTACTCTTCAGTCATCAGAAGACGGTCTTCCCGACAAGCTATGCCGCGTCGGCAGGGTGCCAGCCAGCAACTAACATGAATTTCTCTTTAGTAGAAGCCCTGCTCAGTCAAGGGGGTGGGGGCTTCATCTATCGAAACTCCAAGGGTAGCAGCATGGCAGGCAGTGACTCGGACGGTAAGTTTACTAGACTGTGACTATCTGACACTTTGTCTACAAACTCCTTGGATTTACTTATCCCAGCCATTGTCGTTCGACCTACTCCTGTAAGTGCCTACGAAGTTGTCAGCCAGGGATTCCATCTGCCTATCCGGACGCCCCCATCCACTAACACTCTTTCTACAGGAAGTAGTTCACAAAAGAATTACCACAAGAAGCGCCTCATATACAACATGGAGGCATTCAACAAACAGTTTTTTCAGGTGCCTCCGTCCTTCAGAATGCTGACCTCACCAGTACTTTGTATCAGCAGTTCAGTCCCCTGGTGTTTGTGCTGACTAACCTCAGGCGATAGAATACTTCTCTTTTTCGAAGACAAAGATTCCTGAGCATACCCCATAACCTCAGTTAGGATCTGGTACAACCACTGTGTACTGCAGTCGGTCGAATAAGATTGCAATATGTATGATTCAGGCTAGAGAAATATGAATATTTTGTGTAAAGTCATTATTTATACTTAGCCTGAATCATACATGATTCATCCCACCCATACACTAACCTGGTAAGTACCGCTGTTTTGTATTTTCACAGAGAAGTGAAGTACCAAGATGGCCGACCGGAAGTGACACGGTCGGGGGTGTGAATGTGCAGGTAACCTCCATAGTTAGGCCAAATAAAAAAAATGTTGTGGTTCCGATCACTTGTCTTTAAAATTTAGGGTAGGCCGGTCGGGTATTTTATTTTTTTTATCGAAATTTTTTTTCCCCTGATATCAAGTTTTAACCATTAAAGTACTGAGTGGATTTCAGCCAGTCTTAAAACTGTGACCATCTTGTGCTGTTGAAAACCTATCC
>JAULCD010116981.1:0-11371 GCA_032361085.1 Calliostoma canaliculatum
CCATTTTAGCCTTTTGCACTTGTATGGGGTACTGGGGTCCTATTCTTCCCAGTGTCAGAAGACACTCCCCGGAAACCCCACGGGGGACAAATCAACATGAAAATAACATACTTAAAACTTTAAAATTTAATGGTTAAATGGTTTTATTCCTTGTCTCCTGTGCTAGAAGTGAAAAATAAGCACACATGAACCAACTGTTGCATGCTCAGAGTGTTAATTGTCTTGGGGCTGTCCCCATATAGTTTACTAGTGCTAGGATTGACAACATTGGTAACCAGAGCATTCTTTACTGATTAACCCTGTAAGGAATATGTCTCTTATCTGTGGTTTGTTTGTCACCATGGCCATCGGTAACCCTTAGAGTGCCAACTTTATTTAGTTTGTGCTGTTGAAAACCTATTCAGTAATAATTTATTTAAAAAAGACCCTATATGAGCTCTTTTAAACAAATATCACAAGATAGATTTTCAAAAGCTTTAGATTGGAATTCAGACATTAAAACAGACAAATATTAAACTTTGCACTCTAAAGGTTAATCCTATCTATTAGGGTTGTAAAGATTCATCGATAGTATCTAGGTATTCATTGCCTGTCATATGATACGATGCATCGATGAAAACTTCATTTAGGCAATATATCACAATACTTTTATCGTGAATATAGACGATACATTGATGTATCGCAACCAATGTCAATACATTCCGATTCCGCGTCGTGAACTTCAACAAGACATTATAAATAAGAGTTAAGTTTGTAATGCAATGCTGGGAAAGTAACTCGTTAGCGCTAAGTACATTCACCACATCATGTCAGGGAAAAAGGATTAGAAAATGAGACAAATACTCAAAAAAGACAAGTTGAATTCGATATTAGAAATTGGTTTTTCTTGAGACAAGTATCGTGATACATATTGTCTCGACACCCATGTATCGTGATATATATATTGTCTCGCACTTCATTGGAGAATACTTTTGTGATATTACATGTTCTATACGAATCATAAACATGAATCATGAACAGGTCCCTATTTCATGGTAATAAGTTAGTTCTAAATATTAATGTATGCATGTATAACTTATTCAAACTACACAAATTCAGAAGAAAAATAAACATCAACATTTGTTTGGGGGTAAAAACCATAAAATAGGAACCTGTTGAAGAGTGATTTGAACAGGTTTTGGAGAACATGTCATATACATGTATAGTATCGCCATGAACCGTAAGTATCAGGAGCTATTGTCTCACTGCATTGTCCACATTACACACCTCTACAATCTACACCAAATTCTCAAACATTAAACCAAAATTGTTCAAATAGTTTTTTTTACAATTATTTTATGTTTATTTTCAAGATATTAAGTAAAATTGGAACATTAATCCACAACCATGGCGTTTTTCTTATGTTTCTATGGTTACTAAATATATTTAGCTGAGATGATCTCACACCACAAGTATTTAAAATAAACATAGCAAAAACAACTGACATATTTCCTGTCTTAATTTTTTGACAGAATGAATTCTTAATACCTAAAATAAGATAAAAAAGCTGTAACTTACATAGCTATAAATAATTCATGTGAGAAGATTGTGTAATTTTTTGTGACCTGATGTACCCCTATCCATCAAGTTGAGATAACCGAATCTTCAAGAACAAAGGTGATAAACTTTACAAAGTTTGTACTTAGAGTTAGGTTCAAAGCGTGATTAGTTTGTCACCAAATTGTTGTTTTTCCCAGCATCCATTCTATGAGTTAGTCATAAAATTGCTGTTTCTCTTGTACCTGTATCATGATATTGGCACAAATTCCTTCTATGCTAACACCAATACTGTTAACATGATATGGCAAAGGTAATGTTTAACACTGTTTTTAACAATTTCAGTCTTCTTAGTGTAGCCAGGGCCACATTGAACAAGCTCTTGTAAGGCTAAGATGTCTTAACTTTCATCTTAGCACTTGTCACAAGAGCTCTCCGATGCCTTAACAGAGATATATGGTACCAGGCCCTGCTGTTTTTCTCGCTCTTTTTAGGTATTTGGTTCAAAAGTTTGGGGAAGTGTTCAATAGTAAATGGTAAAGTAAATAAAGTAAATAGTAAAGAAATATTGACAAAGATCGATCTTAGCTTACTTTACATTTGTGGAACTTGTCCCTTGATGTTAGAGGAGGAAAGACTGCATGAGACCTAAGGAATACATATTTTTTGCAAACATTTTAACTGTTTGACCCTTAAAGTGCTGAGCACAACAATTGCTCATTTTAGTTTTCTAATTTTAACTGAAACAGGCTGTGGAAAACCTATTCTGTGTAGGAGCTCTTTTAAACAAATTTTCACAGAATAGGTTTTTAACAGCACAAGTTAGTCACAGTTTTAAGACTGACTGAATTCCAACTCAGTACTTTAAGGGTTTACAAAGTTAGACAACCAGTTTAAAGCATGAACCTGTTGTATTAGACGCACTGGTAAATTTCAAATGAGTGCAGTTTCTACAATAACTTGTGGAGACGATTGTCCTCACCACATAACCATCAGTGAGATTATTGGTATATAAAACATATTAAAATAATCGCCATGGCAACATTATGTCTCGGGTAGACTGACTGAACTTTGTATATTGTCAGACACAGCCCTTCTAGTCGCCATTCAAAGATCATATTCCTGATAAAAATCACTGAACAGTATTAACAGAACTGGTGTAATTCTCTTAACCCTTGTGATGTTGGTTTTGGTTTCGACTTGATTGACAAGGTAATTAACCCTCTGTAGGTGTTGGGGTTGGGGCAAAACCCGAGAATGTGCAAGTAGGTATAACTGGCTGTGTATCGTGTAAGATCAGGTCATTGTCTAGGCTCATTACACACAACAAATTGATACTATCAGACAGAGAAAACATGGCCGTCAGATTTCAGGTCCTTCAGGCTTCAGGGCTTTTGTGATGTATCGGCTTGCTGTTGCTTGTAATACCGACCAAGACTGTTGGTTAATTGTTGCAATTAATACCTGCAACAAATATTGGTTCGTTTTACAATCAATACATGCAACAAATATTAGTTCATTTTTGCAAATAATACTGACAATAAATATAATGTAAGAAGGCTTGTCTTTTACAACGTTGTTAACCCAAAATCTTTAATTTAACATGTCATAGTGAAAAATTTAGATCTTAATGAGGAGCTCTATTAAGCAAATTACCACAGGGTAAGTTTTTAACAGCATGTTTTGTTTGATTTATGAAATAAAGTTGACAAATGATGCCATTCATTCTCCAAGTGTCAACATTATTGAAGTGGCTAATGCTAATTTCTTACTTTGTGATAAAGATACATTAATTTTC
Source organism: Calliostoma canaliculatum (assembly GCA_032361085.1). Classification (NCBI taxonomy): domain Eukaryota; kingdom Metazoa; phylum Mollusca; class Gastropoda; order Trochida; family Calliostomatidae; genus Calliostoma; species Calliostoma canaliculatum. The sequence goes on from JAULCD010116981.1 coordinate 3,335, forward strand.
CTTCTGAATCTTGTGTCGTATGTAGTCTCTATCACATTATCACAGGTTCGTGGGGGTGGTGTCCAGTCGGTGACAGTATCAATGTGTTGTCAACATACCACATGGAAGTGACAACTGTTAACTAGCTCGTTAGGCCACACTTTTTGTATTCCATGCTTTATGTTTTTTGGACAGCAACATTCCTGTCGGTGCTTAACCTTTATTGTGTGGGTCACGAAAATTTCCAAATCATGCCCGGATGGCACATAGTGGTCGTGCTTGAAAACACAACAGATTTCCTTGAAAAGTCCTTGAAAAGTCCTTGAATATCATGGGCTCTTAGCTGTATGAACCCTGTAATACTTTAAAATTCTCATACTTTTTTACAAACCATAAACAGATTATTTGTGACTTATAAAATCATACTTTGCAGCCTTAACTGCATGGTCATGTTGACTTTGATCAAGGCACAAAAATGACAGGGAGCAATTTTTTCGATATATCATTTAAATTGTTTAGACGTTTGTTTATAATACTTCAAATTTCACACATTTGTTTTCATGAACCCGTAACAAAATTTTTGTTGCTCATTAAATCAAGCTTTCATAACCATGTAATGTTGGCCTTGAGATGGCACATACATTTAAGAGTGAAACATTTACGATGTATTATTAAAATTGTTTATACTTTTGTTTATAGCATTTTAAAAATCTCACATTATTTTAGGAACCATAGATAGAATCTTTATTACTCATAAAGACATAGTATGTAGCTGTGCAACGACCCGGTGATGTTGACCTTGAGGTTGACATAGACATGTGAAAGTGCGATGTGTATGATCTATATTTCAGACTGTTTATAGCAGGACAAGACATAGAAGACGGAAATGTCATAAAGCTTTACGTAAATAATTGCTTGTACATTAGGCGTTGTTGTGATGTATTTGAACAAAAAAAGACGAAAGTGAATAAGTACTGAATGACATTGAAATTATATTGATATCTGTCTTATTTGTTTTAAAAATATAGAAAATTGGTTAAAATTGATAAAGTGTGCACCGGTATATTTATATTTGTTTAAAAAAATTAGTGTAATACTATGTGCAATTTTCTGTTAGTTAAATAGAATATGTATAATTATGTCAATTTCACCCCTAAAGTACTGAAATGGAGTTAGTGAGACCATAATGTACTGAAATGGAGTTAGTGAGACCTAAAGTACTAAATTGTCACAGGGTAGCATTTCAAAAGCCTATTTAGTTTGATCGATTTCAGTATCTCAATCACAGTGTTGAGCTTAGTACTTAAAGGGTTGATAAAATATGTTTATTTTCTCTTAGTTTAACAAGATTTTATTTTTGTTCTATAATATTTGTACATTTCTGTCAGTTTAACAAACTGAGAACTTTTTTTTTTTTAAAAAGTGCAAAAATATATTCATTACACCTAGTCTGTTATGGAACTAGCGGTGTTCCGATTAATTGAAATAATCGAAGATTGGTCGGGAGATGTTAACAAACCGATCATTGAACACATTTTTTCATCATCAAATACAATTGATTCTATTTGTTATTCTGTTCTCTCAAAATAAACATGAGACACAATTACATTCTTTTGTTTTATTTAATCATAGTGTATTGATATACAATAATGATAGCATAAATGATTAAGTAATTTTACCAAAAAAAGCAAAATGACGCGAACCAATTTTTTAAAAATGATTGTTCGGTTCAAAAAGACATAAAACATCAGACATGAAATTCCAACCAATTCCCAACACTTTGGGGAACATGTCAAAAATAAATCTTGGTAAAATAAAAATGTATTTTTATTTTTATTTCAGTTGTTAACCATAATGATGTTCAGTTTGTATGTTGTCAGTTTTTCTGGTCACACATAAATAAATGGGACAGGGTTTGCATGGTGTAAGGTACAAGTTGACCCCTGTCCACTGCTTGGTCAAGTCCAGTGACTTACTTTATATATCCTATGTCAGTTTCAATATAGGGTCAGCTGACATGAAGTAAGCCAGGGGGTTAGTAGTTGTATCTTGCTATCATTTGTTACTACATTGGTGGCTCACTGGAGAGGTGTTTGATTGCTCAAGAACTCTCCCGAGTTTTATTTCAATACTGTTACATTTTATTACGTGAGCCAATGATTTTCTTGTTCATTGAAACATTCCATTTCTATTTTTAATAGTCTATGTTTTTTGATAATTTCAAAAAAATAATTAATTCCTAATCAGTTCTTTTGATTTCTTTTTTTCAGATAGGAATTCACTATTTAACAAAGGAAGTGATATCGCCAAAGAAAAAGATGTAAGTAGCATTTTATTTTGCTGTGATTATTGAGAAAGTTTATTCAGAAGCAAGTTTGCAAATTTAAAAGTTTGAAGACAACAAACTAACCTCATATGAGAAAAAATAAAATAGAATTTTATTTTGTTTATGCAGAAGAACTTGTTTTAATAGTTGTGGATTACTCATGATCTCTGAGAAGTGACCTTGACCTGTAGCTAGCTTCTGTCCCACATTTACCTTTTTTTTATAATTTAAGCAGTATTGAGAATTAAAATAAATGCACCATAGCATTCTGTTGAATAAAACTTGTAGTCTATCAATAAACAAACAAATGTTTTCTTTTTTGTTTTTGGTCTGTTCTAAAAACTTGTTTTGGTTTATATTTGTGTTTCAAAATGTCTGTGGCTGTTACCATCACAATATTGTCACAGTATGGTTTGGAAAAAAGGTCGCATTTTTAAATTGTGGTATTTCCGAAACCAACAAAGTTTCAATATGATTTTTTACTCGCACCAAACTGTAAGACAACAAAACCGCAAACCTCTTGACCAACCACCTCCTGTAACACCTGACTGTCAGATTTTAAACAAATGGAACGATCATGAAAAGCTGTGTTACTCGGCGAAGGTGTTTCTGGATTTGCGTTGTCCAGTCAACATGGCTGCTGTCCAGTCAATATAGCCGCCCATTGCAATCCTGATCTGTGAAAATTTGGCTGGTCTGGCTTTATATTTCAGTGTTTGATAATGTTAGCAGATTTTGGGTTTAAACAGGCCTTGAAAACTGGTGGTATTTCAGGTTTACCGAACACAGAATTTTAGGTTGATAAGATGGAAATTTCAGAAAATTATTCATATGATAAAAGAAAGGAAATTTGACAATTTTTGCCAGGAAAATTCATAATGATTCTTGAAAAAAAGAAAAAAAAGAGAACAAGACAAGTTATTTTTGTGGAAATTTGCTTGATAGCAGTACAAACTTTTGTACTGAAGTGTTACTACTTGGCTAAAAAAAAATTGGCTACTCATCGCAACATTTGTGCAACAGTTTGAGTTTCTGACAGGTGTATATTCAAATTAAGTAATTTATTTCTTGAAATTAATCAAATTTTCAAATTGTAAAAAAATAAATCGTGACAGGTACTTGATTAAATTTTCTGGCTGTTAGTTACATGCATATGTCAGAAGCAAATCTGTGTACAGGGATACCAGTGTCTCGGGGTTGTTGTGATTTATATTTCTAAAGTTAATAGCTTAACCCTTTGTGTGCCAGCTCACATTTGCTTCTGTGTTCAAAGTCCAATCTAAATAGGCTTTTGAAAACCTATCCTGTAACAATTCGTTTAAAAAATCTCTTGTTGGAGCTCTTTTAAACAAATTATCACAACATATTTCAACAGTACAAAGTTGTCACAGTTTTAAGTCCCAACTAAAATTAATTCGGCATTCAAAGGTTATACTAGACTACCAATTTGTTTTCCTTCATTTCATAAAAAAGTGAACTAAACATTGGGACAAATTGGTTTGAGTGTACAAATGTCTAAATCATTGTAAACAGTGCACTTCAAAGAAAAATTAATCTGTTTTAGGGGGAAGTGCGTAGTTTACAACGATTTTTGTATTTTAAAACTAAACTCATTGGCTCAGTTAGTGTCATGTTGGTTTGTCTCATGTCTCAAAAAAGGTTATTAAGGACTCATTTTTTTACTAATTGATTATTTAATAACTCTATGTGTACCGGTAGTACTATAATGTTTAATGAGAGGATTGTTTTTCCCCCATATTTTATTGATTGAAAATACTTCATAAAATTATATTCAATTGGCTCTTCATCAGGCCAAATAAAACCTTGCATAACCTTCTTTAGTGCCTATGAAAAGATATTGCAAATAAAATTTGATGATGAAAACAAAGAAATTTCAGACATGTATATTTACTCTAAATGCACTAAACTGGAGCTACGGAAGCTATAATTCTCTTGTGCTGTTCAAAATCTATCCTTTGGTAAGTTGTTAAAAAAAAGCTCTTTGAAATCAATTTCCAATGAAGAGATATTTAGGCTGGAAACAAAAGCTTATGGTCCTTATCAATTTAAGGGTTTGGAGAAAATCTTATACAAGTTTAAGGGTTCTGTTGGTATTAAACAGTTGTCGTTAGGTCTCTATAAACTTGAAAATTATATAACTGCAGCAATTAACTTAATTTGAAATAATAATAAATAGTACAAATTTACAGTTTATTTGATCAATTTTGACATAGGAAAGTAATGGAAATTAAAGTATTTGTCAACTTCTGAAGGACAAGATGTGGATTCATTAACCTCACAGAGCTATATGTAGACTGTGACATGATTTGTGTGCACCAATAGTATGTATCAACTTGCTTTGAGTTGTAGGCCAATGACTGCATTCCATGTCAGGCCCATAATAAACACTCTTCCATTTGTTGTAAATAAAAAACAAAGCCCTGTCGTCTTTGAGGGTCAGCCTAAACCTGGCTTCAGAGAAACGAGTCCCAGGGTCTCATTCCACAAAGTTTTCAAAAGGCTAAGAAAGAAGTCTTAACTTTCAACTTAGCGCTATCGTCATAAGAGTTTAAAAATGATAGATTTCATAGTCTTACAAAAGTGCTAAGATGAAAATTAGGATATGTAAGCTATGATGATAAAACTAATATGTCTTTGCCTTGCAGGAGCATTGTGGAACAGGACTCTGCTTCTTTCCTAAGTTCTAGCCAGGGACCCGTTCCTCAAAGCAATCTTAGTGTTAAAATGGTCGTAAGTGATTTTAGAAACAATGTCCTGTTGGCTTATGACTGTCGTAGCGCAGATATTGATTAGGAACCGGTGCCGAATGGCACCAGTTCTAAAGCAATAACTGCGCTACGACAGTTGTAAGCCAATGTTTATTGGCACTTATGATCAAATTAGCCTTAGATTGCTTTGAGGAACAGGGGCCAGGTGTTTGGTTCAAAAGTCAGTCTAGGATGTGTTCAATGGTCATGAAGAAAAACTGACTCAGATCAATCTTAGCTTATGATGTCATGACAGACAATAGCATGATTTCTGTGTACCTGTGTATCAACTTTTGAGTTGTGGGCCGATGACTGCATACCATGTCTGGCCATCAATAAATACTTTTTCATTTGTCGTAAATAAAAAAAACAAAAACCTCTAAGCCCTGCTATCTTTGAGGGTCAGTCTAAACCTGACTTCAAAGGAACAAGAGCGAAGGTCGTTGTTATTGTTGTTGGGTGTTTTCGAAGTTGCCTTCGCCTATTGGCATTTGAGCAGATATGTCCCTCCTTGGGACTCATGTAGTGGGCAAGGTCTCGTTCTGCAAAGCTTTCATAAGGCTAAAATATCTTTAACTTTCATCTTAGTTTTCTTATATCAAGAGCACTAAGATAAAAGTTAAGATATCTCAACCTTACAAGACAGTTAAACTTTTAGTTAAGATGTCTTCGCCTAAAAAAACACAAAGATGAAAGTTAAAGACATCTTAGCCTTATAACAGGACTTAGATAAACGTTAAGACATCTTGGCCTTCTTATGAGAACATTGTTGAACGAGACCCTGCTCTTTCACCAGCTCCCTTTCGGTGTTTGGTTTAAAAGTCAGTAGAGGAAGTGTTCAATGATCATAAAGAAATATTGACTCAGATTGGTCTTGGCTTACACTAGCTTTGGGCAGACAGTGGCAAGCCATGTCAGACCAACAATAAACTCTTTCCATTTGTTGTAAATAAAAAACAAAGCCCTGCCTTTTGAGGTGGTCATCTTGAGCAAGGCACCTAAAGGAGGAAGTCCATCTGTTAGATTTAAATGTTTATTTCAAGACGTAGCCGGGTTATTTGTTAGCATACCAGAAAACTCACATAAGCCTCAGTCAATATTCACAACAAAATGTCTACACCCAGCTTTTTCTGTGTATGTGAAATATCCTCCCAGCAACACTGTAATGAAAACATGCTTTCTTGTTTTACTGTTTTTCTTTTAGGATTTGAATTGTGATCCTGTGCTTTGTTGTAAATTATTTATACTTGAATGAATTTTTTTTGACCACTCACTTGAGTAGTTTTTTTTATTTGTGATTTGTTATGAATTATTTATAACTGAATAAATTGACAATTTTCCCTGGTAATTTGAGTATTTTTCTTTTTTTTTATCTTCAAATAGATTTAAATGGGGAAAAAAATCCATTAAGTTGTTTATCAAGGTAAAATGTTAAACAAAATATAGCTGTTATTTCAGTTGTGATGTTTTAGAGGTTTTTTTAGTTATTTTTTATATGGTCTAGACCAGACCCCAATAATAGTTTGTACTGTTACATAAGGATTCATACTGCGACTAGACAAGTTGCAACTGACTACCTGCTGAGCAAATGTTAACCACATCTTTATAAATAAGTTGTTTAAATGGCATTTAGAATTTTGAAAGATAATAAATGTAGATATATGGATTACAACTTCTTGGTTGCTGAGTAATTATTAATTTTTTTTGTAAATCAAGCAAGTAATGTAATAACCATGTAAAAATCTACCTCAAAATGCTGCTACTTAGCAACCAAGAAGTTGTAATCCATATATCTACATTTATTATCTTTATAAATAGGCAGAAATAATTTCATAGAAATATATGAGTGAGTTCGGTTTAATGCTGGTCAATAGTATTTCATTTATTTCAAGTTTATTCAGGAGGGAAGCCTGAATCAACAATGTAGTTACATGACAGCATTACACCCTGTCCTTACTGCATGCAGAAATGTTATTAACCCTTAAATTGCAGAGTTGATTTCAGCCAGTCTTAAAACTGTAATATTACCACAAGATATGTTTTCAACAGCCTGGTTCAGGTGGGATTTAAAAACTAAAATGAACAATTGTCGTGCTCAGCACTTTAAGGGTTAAACACAGAGAATGACACTGAGTCTTGGTTTGAACCCACCATCTTTTGGTCCCTGGTTCAATGCACAAATCACTGTGCTATTGGCCCCTGAAGAAAAACTCAAGATGAAATTAAATATGAAAGTATTTTTTCAGTATTTTTTAAAGCTTTGTTGAACAGTTGCTAAATATTTAGATAACTTAACCCTTAGAGACCTGAACTATTTTTATTTAGTATATCTTACCATGGTGACCACCTTGAAACATTTTTTGTTTGTTTTTACCGATGTCATTTCCCAAAATTTATTTCATGTTTTAATGGAACTAATTTTGTGTTGTGGCCAGCAAAAAACTGCCAAGGCAATATATCATCTTTCTAATGACTCTTGTTTAAATTCAGTGTTTAAGCTTGTAAATGCTTTTAGGGTGAAAATTAATACACTTATTTTATGATTCTATATTATTCTGAAGTTGAGTTTAAGTCTTAAGAAATTGAAATGAATAATGAATGAGTTATTTGACACAGATTTGACACTGCCCGCTGTTCCCAGACGTAATATTCATAGGGTGACATGTGATATTGGAGGACATAAATTTCAAGACTTTTTATTCAAACTTTTAAAGATGCCCATTTAAATGTGCCCGTGTTTATACAGAAGAAGGCAACCTGATCTAACTGTTGTGTCACTGTGAAACGGGGATGAGTGTATTCAGGGATGAACAACCGGTTCTGAAGGTCACCCGTTACCTCTGACATTACCGTATTTATTCACGTATAATGCGCACTTTTTTCCCAAAATTATGACCCCAAATTTTCAGATGCGCATTATACGCGGGTAATTCATTTTTCTAAGTTTTCTCAGTGGTAGAGCCG
>JAULCD010117091.1:0-11370 GCA_032361085.1 Calliostoma canaliculatum
AATTTTCTTATTTTCTTGGAAAAAGTCTCAAAATATAATTTTAGGTTAATTTTAGTAATACAAGTTTCAACAAAATAGAACAAATCAACAGTTTTGTGTTTAAAATCATGAAAAATATGACATTGCAATGTGAACATCATGTTCACTCAAATAAACGTTAAAGAAAGAGCAAGTTCCAAATGATTTGTTATTAAAATTTGGGCGAGTACAAATTTAATTTGGGCGAGTTCATTTTTAAATGTACTCGCCCAGTTTGGCGAGTGACATTTTTCTTAAAGCTCTAACACTGGGCTTAGCACTATTTATAGAGATGAGTTTACCATACAAAGGTTCATCCAAATACCAATCTAAACTTCAACTTACTGAATAACTCAAAACTTACCAAGAGCTTCACACTCTGCCATTGCGCAGGCTGTTGTGAGGAGTATGACCTCTGATTCCATATACTTTGGCAGCTGTTCTGCGATGTTCACTTTGAAGGTCAGGGCAGCCTTGCAGAATGTTCCATCAATCACAACTTTATATGGAGTATCAAATCCAAAATTAGTCTTGTAAAATGAGAGAATTTTTTTAGCATTTTTTAACCTTTTCACTTTCATCTTTATCTAGAAAATAAAATAAAAACAGTGTCAATATATTAGCTAGCTGTATGTCTAATTATATCAAAAGAAATTGAAAAACATGCACAGACCTAACCAAAATAGCAATCATAAGTTTGTCTGGATTTGCAAGCTAATTAAAACCAGATGATTTGTTGCCTTGTTTTGTACTGATTAAGGTGTAGAGTAGTGCAATAAAAAGACAACCTCAATGCAACACAAATATTTTTTGTTGTGGTTGCGTTGTGCTACCCTACACTGGGGTTTGCAATAGTAGTGTGTTTTAATAGTGATAACTGGTCACTTAGTATATAATGCATAACGGAAAGAACGTAAGGTATTTATACTGACACCCTTTTTCCCCATTTTTGTTGGTATATAGGGTTTAGATTGGCAAACTCATAGCCAACCCAGTGGACTACAAGCAGAGATTGCCACAATAACATAGCGGTTTGAAGTTGTAGTAGTAGTAGTTGTACTAGTAATGCAACTGAACGAAATTAAAAACGAACTTAGTTAATTTAATAGTGTATTTACCAAAGCAAACTAGTTGTATTGTAATACCAAATCACCATACGCAAAATACATGTATTGTAATACTTACTAACAATATAAAATATGATTTTGGATAGTATATATACCAGATTTCAAGATTCACCAAATTCTGCTTATGATAACATGTGTTGTTGTGATTTTATGGGGGCTGACATCTTGGATTTATCTTTTCCGGTGTAGCCCATTCGGAAACATTCAAGATATGCAAGTTTTGTTTGTAAAGTTCCAACTGATACATTTTTTGGTCTTCTTCGTTTATGACATGATATTATAATGTATAACTGAGTCATGTCAACTGTTTTTGCAAAATAGTATAATTTATTCTATCATAGATAATTAGTATACACAATATTTACTCTCGATCTGTGAACTGCCGACTGTCTGACTTGGTTCTGTCTATATAGTGACTGAACCAAAACAGTATCACTGACCGTCTCACTTTTGCAAAAATCAGAATTTAAAACTTGGAATTACAACTAAAATATAGAAAATAGAAAGAAAAAAACAAAACAAACAAAATGCATTTAAATGTAGTATTAGTTGTGAAATGTAAAAGTATATTGTCGCTGTCAAATATATAGTGAGGTAATATCCGAGAGATTTCTAGGAATTATGTCTTTTAGTATTTTTATTTAAATAATCATTGAGTATTGTTTAACAAGATATATATACTTTTAGGTTCATTGTACATTACGGACTTTAACGTTGACATGTTAACGTTTTACAACAGATGAAAATGCACTGCTCTAAGTGTAAATATAAACTTATATAGGTGTCATAAGGGTGGTGTATGTGCGACAATTAAAGTCCACAATGTAAAGGCTTTTTTGTCAAAAAATAAACCTCAGATTATTATGGTAAATAAAATTATGCAGTTTTAACTTTTGCTTTCAATACCACCCAATATCATTCAAGTTTGAATAAACTTTAGAAAAAAACACACCTAATTTTCAGCTATTAGCTATTAGGGGGTTAATTACGGTATTTGTACTGATAAGGTTTTTGACTTGTGGCTGGGAAATTCTTTATACATTAAAAGCTATTAAATTGTAAGCAATTCAACATTATCTTCTTAATAGTATAACGTTAAAAATGTACTATAACAAAAGTAAAGCCATTTTTTTTATAGGGAATGGGTGTTCTACCATAAACGTGTAAAAACTTATTCACTTGTAAAAAAAAGTTTGAATTAACTATTTATACGTTACAAAATTTAACCTGCACATACACATGTCGGCTTTAGGAGTGAATATATGAGTGAGTGTACTGTTCTGCTTTGAAATAATTTTCTCTGTATCACCCTTTATAATATTTATTTTTAAACTGGAGACCTGTAGTTTACTGGCTACAGAACTCATTTTGCAAACAGGAAAATGTAAAATTAAAAAAAATTTTTTTAAATAAAATTAGTTTTAGAAAATACGATATGTATACGACATAGACTGTTTGGATATCAACCTTCTTTTGGTGACACAACGTTATTACATCCTTACTTTATCGTGTAAAAGAAAACAAGTCAATGAAAAATCATGTTTGTGAACTTGTACTGTCCTAACTTTAAAAAAGAACATATAATGTACTATCCCTCGTCTTATTAAGTATTAATTCTTTGATAAGCATTCTAGAAGTTAGTGTGATAAACAAGCCATATATTCTATGGATATCAACATCTTTATTGCAATTTGTGCACAAATTGCAATAAAGAAGTTGGTATTCATAGAGTATATCGCTTGTTTATTAAGTATCATAAGACTAATTCATCTTCGGTTTGATTATCGCAAGACTATTTGCATCAACGATATTACCCCCAAAACTGTACTGATAATCAGTTACAAAAAATATATATTACGGGTGTACAGGTACACACATTAAAAATAAAATACAATGCCCATAAGTTTCTCCAACATGTTTCAATAAAATCTTCAGGGGGAATGTTATATATATTATTGATTAAAGTGTAACAAAATCCCACTTTGAGTGATTTTTTAAAATGAAACTAATGTCGGGGCGATTACAAATTTGCGCACCACACACAAAGAATACAGTCAAAATATGATGAACGCGCTTGCGCTCGATAGTCACTCCAAAATGGCGACCGCCAGGAAACCAAGCACGTTGTCCACGCCGGTGAAATATGTCCAGATTGATGGTCTTGTACGTTCGATTTAGTTTTTAATACGTGTTGTAATTATAATATCAGTGTAAAGTTTGTTAACAAAGCAAATTATAAATTTTACAAATGATGTACCAATGCGATTATTATTTCAACATCTGTTTCTAAAATATGTTGTTTTTAGACCTGTCCAAATAAGCCAAAATAATTTTAGATGATTTGTTAAATAACATTACGCCATCACATTTAAAGTTATTAAACTCGTTTGTAACAGCTTGTTGTTTGGGGGCTGGTTCGAGCTCTCCCTTTCATCTGATTATCCATATTATATATTATAACAATATCACAACTCTTTATCAACCATCTTATACTTGTGACAAAAGTTTGATATATTTACATCTATGAAATATATCTATAAGTTATAAATGCCTTATAGAGTACAAAATCAAGGTAGAACATATCTTACATTGTACACACATGGATTAAAAATAGGGAGCCATTACATAATCTGTGACAACATACCTTTACATACTTTACTTTATACAAATCATTCAAACAATTGAACCAAAAGGTTAATTGGGATGCAACCTACCAGATATATGGGCCTATATCTTGTAAAACGATAAACATACGTTGACATTTTAACTGATTAACACTAATGTTTACTGAAAATAAAATATTTATAAGTTTATAAATTGTTTACAAGGTTAAAAATGCCTGGAATTTGGACATTTGCCTCAAAAATGCCTTAAACACAAAATTAGCTTGAAAAAGCCTGGTCATAAACATAAAAATGGTCATAAACATTCAAAGTCGAGTATGCTTTGCCATCTAGCTTGTTAAAAATACCATTACATATTTATATTTCCAAGAATGAAACATCATTGCTTCTTTTTGACACCAAATAATGCACGTACTTGATCTCCCTTTCCTTTTGTGAACTGATTCTCTGTCTTACACAATTTATGTAGCACAACTTTCATGCATAACAGAGGCAGGGCACCTGCATTCACATTGGTTCAGGTTTTCATGATCTGTAAGAAGAATTTGAATGTTGGTATGAGGGCCTTAAATATGCACAAAAGGCCTTAAATTTAGTAGCTGAACATTTCTATGACATGATAAAATCAAAACTTAAATGGAGATGTTGGGTTTAGGACTATATTCATTGAACATTTTACAGGTTGTTCTGAAGATTATCAAACATAGTCAGGAGGAAGGAGCCGGGGGCACGGATCTGGTGCAGGGTGTTTTGTTGGGTCTGGTCGTCGAGAACAGACTGGAAATAACCAACTGTTTCCCCTTCCCCAGACACAATGAGGATGAAGATTTCGATGAAGGTTGGCACAGATTCATCCTTAACCCTCATCGTACGGCTCACGGAAATATCCGGGTCAGGTTATTAGCCTGACCCGAATATTTCCTTGAGCTGCACGGTAAGGGTTAAATAACAGTTTTGCTAACTCAGAAATTTAAAGTCTTGATAATATATGTAATATGTGTTTAGTTCAGCTAGTTAGGATCCTGTTCACTATTTGGACAAGGTGAACTAATATGTGCTGTAGATGTATCTTTTTAACCCTTAAAGTGCTGAGCCCAAATTTTTCCTATTTCATTGTTAATATTCCGCTTAAAATAAACTGTTAAAAACCCATTCGTTGGTAACTTGTTTAAAATTACCACAGGACAGGTTTTTAACATCACAAGGTGTTCACAGTCAACCCTATTCAGCGCTGTAAGGATTAAGTATCTAGTGAATGCTTAACTCCTGCATATTTTCTATCTTGTCATTTTTCCTGTTATTTCTTTTGAGCAATTTATGTCCAAAAATTAAACAAATTGGTTTAAATAATATGTTTTTAAAAAAAATTAAATGCTGTCTGGTGTGTGTTTCCAGTTCAGTACCAGATGGAGATGATGCGGAACCTCCGCCATGTGAACATCGACCATCTCCACGTGGGCTGGTACCAGAGCACCTACTTCGGGTCCTTCATCAACCGCCCTCTCCTGGAGTCACAGTTCAACTACCAGCACTCCATTGAGGAATCCGTCGTGCTCATTTATGGTACTGTGTTCACACTGCAACATATTTATGATACTGTAACATTTTTCACCATGTTCTCTACATTACATATCTTCCTCAGTCTAAAAACAGTTTATGGAAGTCAACTTCTTAGCACAACATTTTGGAGTATATTCTTACTCCTTCATCTGGTTGACATCGATAAATTTCTTTTTAGACTTATGTTCCACACTTCTAAATGCCTATATCTTCTATATTTCCTCCGTCAATTTGAGTTAACTTACTTCGCTTTTCCCATCATGGGTCTATCTACTCATAATAATTGTTTTTGTCTTTTATCTTCATAGGACCTCTTTTAAAACTCCTGTCATCGTGTATTTTTGTGCAGATCCTTTGAAAACAAGCCAGGGTTTCCTGTCGCTGAAAGCATATCGACTGACCCCCGAGATGATGGAGTTTTACGAAAAAGGTGACTTCACACCTGACTCGATCAATGCACACAGCATCAGCTTCCAGCGCATGTTTGAGGAAATCCCGGTTGTGATGAAGAACTCCCATCTTGTCAATGCCCTGTTGTGTGAGCTCAGCGAGAAGAGCTCCGAGGGCAAAAACAAACTCACCTTCCTCGACTTAGCTACCAGGTGCGATTCCTTATCTTTCTGAACTTTGTAGGTTTTTAAAAAATGACTTTGACAAAGAATGTGGCAATTGTGTATTAGATTTGAAATTCTTTAATGATTCACACTAGTGGTTTCAAGTGAACTTTCAATAACAATAGAGATGTTGATATCCACAGCTTAACCATTTATATGCTGGGATTACATGGTAATGTCTTATCACTGTTAGAGTACTAATTGCTACATTTGTCCTTTTTAATGTCAAAATCTGGAGTTAAAGTTTGTTGAAAGCCTGTCTTGTTGCAATTTGTTTACAAGAGCTTTGACAGGAAGTTGTTTTAAACAAATTGCCACAGAATAGATTTTCAACAGTACAAGTTAGTTAGTTTTAAATCCTACAACTCAGTACTTCAATGGTTAGTATCTATCAAAAGTGAAATTGTGTTATTTAGCTAAATACGACTGTCATCTAAATGATTTGCTCGGTGTGTAGTCTTCTATATTGTATTCTCCTGTTTTAAAACGGTTAATATTGTCATCCACAGTTCAATGCTTGAGAAGAATCTTCGTCAGCTGATGGAATGTGTTGATGATGTTGCCATGGATACTAACAAATATTTGAATTTCCAACGACAACAGTTCAGACAGTCACAAGCAAAACAAGCTCACATACTGAAGAGGGTAAGAATCGACACTGTAATGGCAGAGATTGGGATATGGTCATTTAATTGTGTTCAATTTTGTATGTAATCTGTTAACCTTGTTTTCAACATCACAAAGGCATTTAAAAATTGGTGTGGTTACCAAATATTATGGATTGCAACGTTTTAAATTCTAAACACAGCATTTCTGGGTCCTTGCCCCTAAAAATACCTCCCTTCCGCATCACTTTAAAACAAATGTGAACTAAGACATGAATTTTATGTGGCTGTGTTTTATCTCCTTAGACACAAGAGAACCAGATCCGACAGCAGCGCGGTGACCCAGCCCTCCCCGAGGAAGATCTGTCCAAGCTGTTCAAGCCGCTGCAGCCTCCGCCGCGGTTAGACTGTCTCCTCGTGGCCGGACAGATCAACAACTACACTAAACAGATTTCAGAGTTCTCCTCGCAGAGCATTGGAAAACTCTTCTTATCCGAGGCCCTGCAAGAGGAGCACAGCAGTTAACGGTCTTCCACTTAGGAAAACTCTTCTTATCCGAGGCCCTGCAGAAGCACAGCAGTTGACCCTTACAGTGCTGAATAGGATTAAATAGATTTTTAAACTGTGACCAACTTGTGCTGTGAAAAACCTATCCTGTGGCAATTTGTTTAAAAGAGCTCCTACAGGAGCTCTTTTAAACAAATTACCACAGGACAGATTTTTAACAACAAAAGCTTGTCACAGTTTCAAATTCTGCTTAACCCTATTCAGCATTGTAAGGGTTAACCCTTAGAGTCCTGAGCACAATTTTTCCCTTTAAGTGTCTACATACTAATCTGTTGTAAGTAATGTGTTTACAAGGCTCATACAGCAATATAACATTGAGTTTCGTTTATCATTATGTATTTTAACCCTTACAGTGGTGGTAATACTCAAAATCTAATCGAAATAGGCTGTTGAAAATCTATCCTGTGGTAATTTGTTTAAAAGTGGTTCTATAGAATCTCTTTTAAACAAATTATCACAGGATAGGATTTTGACAGCACAAGGCGGTTTTAACCTTTGCTGAGGTGAAGGAGCCCCTTTTAAACAAATTATCACAGGATAGGATTTCAAGAGGACAAATTGGTCACATTCCTCTTTCGAATTCAGCACTTCAAGGGTTAAGAATTGCAAAAAATAAAGACGTAAATGACATGAATTTTTCAGATTTACAGTTACAATGCAGAGGAGGCAAATTCACAGATTTATAGTTAATTTCTTGATAGGTTATTAACCTTAAATCACCAAGCCTAACATTTGTTTGATTTAGTGTCTAAATTTTAGCCGATAGAGGCTTTTGAAAACATATCCTGTGATCATTTATTCAAAAGTGCTCTTACAGAGCTCTTTTAAACAAATGATCACAGGATAGGTTTTCAACAGCACCAAGAGGTCACAGTTTACAATTTAATAAAAACCCATTTCAGCCCATACAGTGTAAACTCATAAAACTCATTAAATATTATGCTGGAATAGCACATTTATAAACATTTAAAATTGAACTAACAGACAGAAAGATTGGTCAATACAGATATCAGTAAGTTGCAATATCTCTGCAAGAATAAAAATACCATACTTTTAAAAATTTGTCCTTGAAACATGTTTTTTCACCTTGAATTGCCACTTTAAAAAAAACTAAATTTGGCAACAACTCCACACATTTCAACATATCACAAATAACGAAACATCCCAAAAAATCAATGAATGGCTCAAGAAATTGTTTAAAGAAATTGGTTAAATTAACCTCCAAGACCTACATGAATCAACAGATGCACATGCACTGCTTGACAAGAATCACTGTGAACTAACTCACGTTCAAAAGACTCGTCAAGTAGAATGTTCATTTTGGTCCCGTCACGCCCTTTCCTTCTTAGTAAGTAGCATGAGCAGGAATGCAGATACAATCAAGACTTCCTACATTAATGGCATGGAATATTCCTTGCAAGAAATGTGTTCCGAGAGATCTGCGGAATCCATAACTCAAGCATCAAACTCGGCTCCCATCATCAGGTAAAATCCTCGTTTTGCACCCATATGTTCCGACATGGACACCGTGTTATTGTTAAATATACGAATCACTTCCTCTCACTGCGGCGCTGTCAATAGACCAGCAAGTCGTCCATTTCAGCATGGATCAATATGCCGACTACTTGACGAAGCAAGAAGCGAGCTCCGCGGCAGGGTCGGGTTGATCCTGCTCCAGACAGGGCTGCCCTGGTTTTGGGACTCGTGTCCGCAGTATTATTAATCATCGAACTTTAAATTAATCTTGTCTCAAGTACTTCTGATAATCATGGTTGATTGTTTCAGATGATAATTATCATATCTCATGAACTAATTATTTAATCTTAATAGTCGTGAAATTTTCAAAATATGTTTCAAAGCACAATGCTACTTGCTTATTAAAAACATTTAATGAATTCGTTCATTTTAGATGTTTATATTTCCATTTTAATTTGTATTTATTTTTCTAAAAAATGTGCATGTATTGTTCACCTTACACGCATACTTTCTTATGCACAATGTTCTTTGCTATAAACATTCTTACATAAATTTATAATTTTTAGGGTTTGCATTTCATTTTAATTTTCAGTTCTTTTTAAAAAAAATTGATGGGTCATTTGCCTTCTATTACTTAAATTGCTATATATATACATTCTTTGGACATTTAGCGTAGAAAACTCTATTAAAAAAACATCAGCTTTACTATACTAGATTTAATAAGTAAATTGCATGTAGTCAATTAACTAAATTAACTTTTAAAGCACTGAAGAAGAGTTACGGGGGCTAATACAACTGTGGCCCTTGGTACTGTTAAACTCCTAAATTGTGGCAATTTGTTTAAAAGAGCTTCCGACAAAAGTCACAAGACCAATTTATATATTAACCCTAAAATGGTTGATTTGGAACAAGTGGAACCTAAAACTAATTATCTTGCACTGTTGGAAACCTATCCTGTAGTAATTTGTTTGAAAGAGCTCATGATAGGAGAATTACCACGGGATAGATAGGTTTTAAGCAGCCTATTTTGACTGGAGTTTGGAATATAAAAATGGCCAATAATTATGCTCAGCACTTAAAGGGTTAGATACAAAACAAGATTAACTCTTTAAGTGCTGAATCAGCAAGAATTTAAACCGTGATCATTTTTAGCTGTTAAAAATCTGTTCTGTGGTAATTTGTTTAAAAGAGCTCCTTCAGGAGCTCTGTTAAACAAATTACCACAGGACAGGTTTTCAAAAGCCTGATTTATTTAGAAATTTAAACATTGAATAGACAAATATTGTGCTAATCCTTTATGGGTTAACTTGTTTGCAGGAATCAGAACCAGAAAACATTGTTTTCCGTCCTCTTTTGTATTAATCTATCCAGACATAGTGTTGTTAGCTTCCACACCAACAAATCTTCAGCACGAGAGCTTGACTTTTTCAATTTGTTCAAATCTCCAAGGATTTCTCCGTTTTCAACACTGTTATCTGTCGCGAGTGCGAACTGCATCAATAATACTACATTTCTATTGATCTCATTGTTACTTAAAAGTTTAAACCCAAAAGAATTTCGTTTTTACCATGAACAGACATAAAAGGTTTGACAGGTCCGCGAGAAAATGATGATGAATATCCGACTTTTTTTGCTCTTTGTGGAAAGAAATTCAAAACTGTTTTATATTTGACAATCAATAACATTAAGAATGATTTTAAACCTCAGTTGATCTAGTTTTTAAATGACGTTAAAAATGTAATAAATTTAATGTGAGAATACTATAAAAATAATTGCCCGGGTTTTAATAAAAATTTGGAACGAATGCTTTCAATGTTAACCTTCTATGTGCTGAGTTAGTGAAATAGTAACTTATGTCGTTGAAATTCTTTCCAGTGGTAATTTGCTCCCCCCAAAATTTTTAATGGCGATTTATTTTGAAATTTGAAGAGGGAAACACTCAAATGTTAAACTTAATAATTTTAGTGTCATTAACGTTATTTATAACACCAAAACAAAGCACAGATCTACAACTTTTTTCACCTTCCTGAAAATAAGGTTCAGTATCAAGTTACGTCTTGATGAGTAGTAGTATGTCATGCGGAAAATAGTATTAAATCACAAAGGGCAATAACTCACTCTGTGTGTAACCAAACTCGTCTTCCGATTCGCTGTCACTTGCAGATTCTCCTCTTGATTCAGACCGCAAGTGCATCTAAAAAAGAAGATGAGAAAAACCCAAATTGAAAGTGCATTATCTGATAACCTGAATCTCCTAGGATACACTGAGCATGGGTATAAGACAGTTGGCAAGAGGAAGACTGTGAATTTAACTATTTGAACCCTTATCTTGCGACTTTCTATAGATTATTCTCTGAAGTTGATATTTTTATTTGAGCTGTGCTGTCGGTTGAATGCGGGTTGTGTATTGCCTGATATTCTTACCTAACTGCATCTGGATGGTCTCGTAAACAAGCCGCAATTAGTGGAATTTGACTAAGCCAAAAAGTTAAAAAATTATGGTACCAATTACCCGACCTTGCCTACAACATAGGTGCCGACCCTAAACTTTTTATTATCATAATGACAAAAAATAACATTACATCTACTGCAGATGAAAATCTGTTTTATCTTATTAACCCTTTAAGTGATGAACACATTTGATCATTTTAGTGTTCAAATTCCAGCTAATACAGGTTGTTGAAAATCTATCCTGTGGTAATTTGTTCAAAAAAGCTCCTGCAGGAGCTCTTTTAAACAAATTATCCCAGGATAGATTTTTAACAGCACACGGTGGTCA
>JAULCD010117202.1:0-11370 GCA_032361085.1 Calliostoma canaliculatum
AACAGAAAGGTCTTAAATTGATCAAATTGAAATTATATTTACATAAAAAGAAACCCAGAATGAAGGTATGTTTGTGTCTGCATGTGTTTGTGTCTGCATGTGAGTCTGCGTGTTTGTGTGTTTGTGTGTGTGTGCGTGTGTGTGTGCGTATGTGTGTGCGTGTGTGTCTGCGTGTGCTTGTGTCTGCGCGTGTGTGTGTCTGCTTGTGTGTGTGTGCGTGTGTGCGTGTCTGCGTGTGTGTGTGTGTGTGTCTGCGTGTGTGTCTGCGTGTGTTGTGTCTGCGTGCGTGTGTGTGTGTGTGTGTGTGCTTGTGTGTGCGTGTGTCTACGTGTGTGTGTGTCTTTCTGTGTGTGTGTCTGTGTGTGTGTGTGTGTGTGTCTGCGTGTGAGTCAGCGTGTGTCTGTGTGTTTGTTGGTACATTATTTTTTATTGAAACAAATGTCGAGGACATAAAACCAAATCTCACCATTACTTCTGTAAAAAACAGAAAGGTCTTAAATTAATCAAAATGAAGTTATATTTACATAAAAAGAAACCCCTAAAGAAGGGGTATGTGTGTGTGTGTGTGTGTGTGAGTGTGTGTGTGAGTGTGTGAGTATGTGTGCGCGTGTGTGTGTGTGTGCGTGCGTGTGTGTGCGTGTGTGTGTGTCTGCGTGTGTGTCTGCGTGTTGTGCGTGTATGTGCGTATGCATGTGTGTGTGTGTGTGTTTGCATGCGTGTGTCTGCGTGTGTTGGTCTGCATGCGTGTGTGTCTGTGTGCGTGTGTCTGCATGTGTGTTTGCATGTGTGTTTGCATGTGTGTGTCTGCATGTTTGTGTGTGCCTGCATGTGTTTGTGTGTGTTTGCATGTGTGTCTGCGTGCGTGTGTCTGCATGTGTGTTTGCGTGTATGTGTCTGCATGTTTGTGTGTGCCTGCATGTGTGTGTGTCTGCGTGTGTGTGTGCCTGCATGTGTGTGTGTGTGTGTGTGTGTGTGTTTGCATGTGTGTGTCTGCGTGTGTGTTTGTGTCTGCATGAGTGTGTCTGCATGTGTGTGTGTTTGCATGTGTGTGTCTGCGTGTGTGTTTGTGTCTGCATGTGTGTGTCTGCATGTGTGTGTATTTGCATGTGTGTGTCTGCGTGTGTGTGTGTATGTGTGTGTGTGTCTGCGCGCGTGTGTGTCTGCATGTGTGTGTGTGTCTGCGCGCGTGTGTGTCTGCATGTGTGTGTGTGTGTATTTGCATGTGTGTGTCTGCGTGCGTGTGTGTCTGCATGTGTGTGTGTGTGTGTGTGCGTGCGTGTATGGGTGTTTGGGTGTGTGTGTGTGAGTCTGCGTGTGTTTGTGTCTGTGTGTGAATAGCTTGAAAGAAATGTATGAACGAATATATATGTGTGTGTATGTATCTATGTGTTTATGTGTAAGTGTATATGTTAGCAGGTAGGTATGTATAGGTGAGTATGTATGTATGTATTTATGTATTTTATATATGTATGTATGCATGCATGTATGTATGTGAGTGTATAGGTTGGTAGGTTTGTATACTAGTGTATGTATATTTACTGACGCACAATGAAAACGCAAAACCCATTTTGGCAATTTTCAAAAAGGTTTTATGATACAAAGTCGCTTTTCACACTTAAATAAGGTGACGTAATGTTGCTAAAGAAAGCTGTATGCATAGATGGGTTCAAGCCCATTTAGTGTTCCTGGCATTGGGGCATTTCATGAAAACACAACGATGGCAGATTACTCGGATCTGTTGGAGTGTATGGTTGTCATAACATGCAAGTGCAAAGCCTGTGGTTGGACGCATGAAAGGCACCATGGTTCAAAACTGTCGCTACCAGTCACAAATACCTTGTTGTGAAGCAGACGTTAAACCCAAATATGATGATAATGACAAAATGCAATGGCTCAATGAACAGCAGAGGGAACAAGCTATTGGTATGCTGTTGGTTGGAACACCGGAGACTGAGGTTGCCCGCCACTTTAGAGTGAAGCCATCCACCATTCACAAACTCCCACAACGTCAGTAGCAAACGGGGAGTTTTTGTGACCGTCTACGGCCAGGCCGACTTCCGGTTACGACACACCTTCAAGACTGACACATCCGACGTGTTCACGAGGAAACCCGGTTCCAGACAGCAGCAAACACCGTAGGATGCAACGGACGCCAAATTAGCGCTATTACAGTCATGAGACGTCTGTGAGCTGTGGGAATAAAGTGCAGAAGTCTCGTTCTTCAACCTTTCTTGAAGAACCATGGACATCAACAAATGACGTTGACATTCCAGCACGATAATGCCCGACCACACGCTGCACGCCTTACCAGAGACTTCCTCCACTAAGCAAGGATTCCGGTACTTTCCTGGCCAGCCGTCTCGCCAGAACTTAACCCGATAGAGCACCTGTGGGATGAGCATGGGCGCCGTATCCATCAACGTCAACCAAACAACGTCGCAGAGTTGACCCTAGCTTTACAGCAGGAGTGGCAAAACACCACCGATGCATCTGTTCGATGCTTGTGCGAGGCCATGCCACGCCAACTCCGTGCTTGCATGCGGGCTCAGGGAGGTCACACTTGCTATTGACTAATATAGGCGGAGATCTGTGTCTAAAACGTGACCATCATTTGTAACTTGATTTTTTCATGTTTTTGTAATGAATAGACAATGAAATTCTGTATCTAACTGTAATAAAAATTCGTTGAAAAATGATGTTTTTTTTTATTGTGTTTCCAACATTAAAATGGGTTTTGCGTTTTCATTGTGCGTCAGTATAGGTATAACGTCAGAATAAACTGAAATCAAGTAACTACAAATAATGTAAAATGAGAAAATTGTTGTTGACATGTAAAAACAATTTTTAAAAAATGGTAATAAATAAGCCCAGTGCAACAAGGTGTAACAGAGGAACAATAACGCCTAGACAGAAACACTATAACAGTTAACAAGAAACAAAGACAAAATAAGAGAAGCTGTCGACTGAAAACTACTCGGTTGTGAAGAGCACAGTTTAAAACAATGACCTGTGTGAATAGATCCATTTGCGTGTAACTGTAACACAGTGTAACAGGGAACCATAACAAAGAAAGAAACATGGATGAAATAAGAAACGAAGAATGGTTCAAACTGAATAAAATGTAGCGCTTAAGACACATAATCTTTTTACTTTTCAAGTATATTTGTCGTCTAATGTACATACAAAGAAAGTCCAACACCACCTACAGTAATTATTTTACATTGAAAACGTCACCTCACAACAACAAGTGTGGGTTCCACAGTTGATCAGGCCATGAGGTTTTAATTATAATTCATAAAAAAGACCTCTGTTTTTTTCCAGTGGGCTCAAATACTGTACGGATCACAAACACATAAGTGACCTAATCATCCCTTGCCCCAAAAGTGTTATCCTAAATATACCAAATGTTCTGTCTGCGAGTACTGACGAACCTTTCACACAATCGATGCGTCCATGTTGCTGTACCAGTCTGCCGTTTCCAACGCGAAAAGATACCCTCGTGGCTATTACATACATACATACATATTGATACCAATATTACACATTCTTTTCTCCTCTGACAACATTCTTCGTGCTAGGGCAACATTCTCCGTGCTATGACAACATTCTCCGTGCTATGACAACTTTCTCCGTGCTATGACAACATTCTTTGTGCTATATGCAAATTCACGGCTTCACAATTGTAGGGTTCCTTTTCACAAAGCCGTCGTAAATTTACGACGTCGTAGACCAGGGTCCCGTTTTACAAAGACGTCATAACGTTACGACGTCGTAAACCATGTCACTCGGTTAATGCAAACATCCTTGTAAACTGTGCACTTTCCAAAGAAAAACTTGTTTATCTTTGAAAAGTGTACAGTTTACAAGGATTTTTTTGGCATTTGTAGACCGAATCCATTAACCGAGTGACATGGTTTAGGACGTCGTAAAGTTATGACGTCTTTGTAAAACAGGGCCAATATCACAAGGTGTACAAATGCCAAAACTTTCCAAAGACCCAGAGTCTATCCACTGGCCAGTTACATCGTATACGACGTCGTAAATTTATGACACATTGTAAAATGACACCATGGGGCCCCGTTCCTCAAAGCGATCTAAGGCTAAATTGATCGTTAGTGCTAAAATATAGCATTGGGTTACGCCTGTCGCTCGCATCGGAACCAATGACAATATTTACTGGTTCAAAATTCATTTCTGCCCTACAAAAGGCGTAAGCCTATGATAAAAAACCAGTTTATAGTATATTGTTTCAACAATCATTTACGATCAACTAAATACTAAGATCGCTATAAAGAAAAGCACCTAGGATAGTAAATTTAATTACTATCTATATTTGCAGATGTTATTCCTTTTTATATAAATGCATCACTGTCAATATTATATTTAACATAGTTTGTTATCATACCGACAGGACACTATTCTTGGTGTATCCATTACAAGATGAGCAATAGATATGATGTTAATTATGTTATTTAAATTCACCCCTGCCAATATTATATATAACATAGTCTGTTAACATCCCAGCAGGGCAAAGTTCTTAGTGTATCCGTCACAAGATGTTTAATAGATATAGAAATGATATTTCACTAATACTTTAGTGGGTGCTTAATATTTTCTAGGCGTAATTTTAGTCATGTATACAGATTGTAACCTTGGTCCATAGCCTATACTATTTACTAAACACAATATTTCAAGGTAATCACCACCTCTCCCCCCGCACACCCCTACACCCCTTCCAATAAGAATTTGACCATTAAAGTTTTGCTTTCATCGTCAAAAATGATGTGACATAAGTCCTTTGCTGTTATGAAGCACATACTCTTATTTGCCTTGACAAACATTGCTTGCAATAAAAGCTGCAGTTATAGTTAAAAATAACCCCCCAAAAAATAAAATAAATAATTCAAGTTAAGTAAACAAAAATAGTTCACAATTCAACCAATTTTTTTCTTAAACATTAACGGTTTTGTGACATTGATGCCTTCTTTTGTTATGAAACATGAATTGTTATGAATTTTGGACATTAAAATTGACGGGTGTTGTGTTTAGAACTTTAAGGGTTGAAATATTCTCCACTTGTTCACAGACAACCAGCACACAGAAATGAACTTGTCCGTGTTTAAAATTTCCAGAGTCGGACAAGTCGGACAAGTCTGACAAGTCAGACAAGTTGGGCATAGTAATTCACACCCCTGATAATGTATTACTTATCAATAAGCCAATACATTTGTTTGCATGGCAAACAAGGCCTCAAATAAGCGTCAAATTCAGGGTGCCTTTTCACAAGAACATCTTAAATTTACGAACTAGACCATCTCTCTGAACCAATGGTGTAGGTTTACAAATTGCCTAAAATTGTTGTAAACTGTTTAATTTGAAAGTTTTTCTTTGAAAAATGCACTGCTTACAACAAATTAAGCATTTGTAAATCTAACCCATTAGCGCATTAAATTTGTTTGGTTTTGTTTAGCTTATTTATCTAAAGAGTGCATTTCAATTAATAAGACATGCACTATGAATGGAAAAACAAGGAATTTTTCGGCTCAATTTTTCAACACGACGATGCCCATTTTTGTCTATGATTGTGATGGCACACTCAGGGTAAAAAATGACATATATATTCTCCTGGTCTGCAAGGATGTTTGTTACGTCCCGTGAATAACGGGCAACCTCGCTACACTTCTTGGTGCCAAGGTCCGTCTGAAACAATGTACCTTCGGAAGCATTGACCAACGTAGTACCATCTGGTCTTAGAGCCGATAGTGTGCCTTCTTTCTTATGCATGAGAAATTGAAGACGCATTTCGTATTTTATAAGAATAAAAAGGTTTTCATTGTCACACGTATAAATTGTCTTTGTAGTCTGATCGACTGCAATGCTTTCTTTCGGCTGAATATTTCTTGTCATTGGGGTTAAAGTAGTGCTTGTAAGTTTAGCTAGAATAAATGCATACTTTTTTTATCACAAGAACGACTAACGCCTTTTCTTCTTCTAACACTGCCATGCAAAGCACGAGAATATATTTCCTTAGTGTTTGTACTTAATTTTGTTTGTTAACTACAGTAGATATGACTGTCTTCGAATCGGTAGCGATATAGAGCAGTTGGAATTTAATATTGTAGGCCAACTTAAGGATTGTGTTTACTTTTGGAAAATAGGAGCAAGAGACAACTTGCTTTGAATTCAACATGAATTGACACATTTTCGATTTACCGTTCATTTGCCGTATCTCGAACAGTATACTGTTTGCACCCATCGAAGTCTTCTGTTCTTTTTCTGAAATTAAAGTCGAATTGTTAATTATGAGTCAAGTGTTAGTGACAAGGTCTTTTTTGGAAAGTGCACAGTTTACAACCATTTTTTGCATTTGTAGACCAAATCCATTAACCCAGTGACATGGTGTAGGACGTCGTAAAGTTATGACGTCTTTGTAAAACGAGGGCCAATACATTTATGGGTGAAAAAGAAAAGTATGAAATGAATTTTTTAAAAATGGTCTAAATAACTCATGTTAAAAATAAAATGTCTTAAGTTTTTTAAACTTAAAAAAACAAGCAGTACAAATAACCATAATTTTAATACCTTTGATTTGTTCTGCCGATGTTAAATTGCTGAATTTACATTAGAACTTAAAACTAGGCTGTTGAAAACGTATTTTGTGGTAATTTGTTTTAAAGAGTTCCTTTTTCAACAGCCAATTCAGGATGGAATGTGGGATTCGAAATGGATAGATATTGCTCTTTTAAACAAACTACCACAGTGTAAGTTTTCAACAGATGGATGAATGTTGCACTTTCACTTTAAGGTTGAAGTCAGTTTTCAATCCAACATCTAATTGGCTCCAATCTTTCACGTCTGTCTATCATAAAAGTGTATGGCATCACTTCGTCCGTCTCACATGGGCGGGACGAATTCCTAGTTTTTGGCACATTGTGCTAAGAAAATGTCAGGATATATGGCAGATTTCCACTAAGTAAGGGGAGGCAACCCACCCACCCACATCTTTTATAACATAGCCTTGCTTCCAGTCTTACTTTCATACATAGTCCATCCATTCTCTATTGACACTCACATAGCGTTGCTTCCAGTCTCCGCTGACACACACAACTACCAGATTGAATAGAAGGGGGAAAGAATGCCACAATATATTTTGAGTCAATCTTTAGTACTGTGATGCAAATGTTCGTGTTTGCAGTGTTGGTTTTCCTCGTCAGCACCAGTCCGATGGCTGGCCTCACCTGGAGGCAGTAAACAGATCGGTCTGATATTTCGGCCCTTCAACCCATACAGTGCTGAATAGGGTTAAGTAGATTTTTAAACCGTGACCTCCTTGTGCTGTTAAAAACCTGTTCTGTGGTAATTTGTTTAAAAGAGCTCCTGTAGGAGCTCTTTTAAACAAAATACTACAGGACAGGTTTTTAACAGCTAATTTTAGGCAGAATTTAGGCAATGAAATAGAACAAAATTGGGCTTAGCACTTAACTTAACTTACTGCTTATTCAGTGATGGCCGCAGGTACCCAGGGCAGACTCGGTCAGTCGAGGGCAAGGTGCTGGTAGCTCCGAGAGTTGCTTGCAATTTACAAATGGGTCAGTTTTACAAACGACGGAATTAGTGTAAACTGTACATTTTCATAGAAAAAAAAATGTTTTTCTATTAAAAATGAGGACAGGGTGATATGCTCTAACACAGTAACACTCTTGGTTCACAGGTACCAGCCAAAGCTTATTGATGCAGTTTTTCCTTCTGTGATGAACCTTGCCACCATGATATAACTAAAATATTGTTGAAATGGGCATTAAACACTTATTCACTCACTTGGTTAACCCGTAAATGTTTCAAATCTATTTTAGTAGGACTTAAAATTATGACTGCCTTGTGCGGTTAAAAGTCTATCCAGTGATAACTTGTTTGAATGAGCTCTTAAAGGAGCTCTTTTAAACAAATTATCACTGGATAGGTTTTTAACAGCGTATTTAGATTAAGATTTGGACAAAAAAAATCACAAATGTTAAGCTTGCCATGCAAAGAGTTAACTGTAGCTTCTGCCTTTTTCTTAACCCCTTAACCCCTGACCTTCAGCACGCGGCAGGTGTCTTAACATCATCATCTCAAGTATCCTCATGTTGTCTTATGACCAACTCGAGGCTTGTACAAATTTTCTCTGGGGTTAATTTGTTTAAAATAACTCCCAGTATGAGAGCATCACATTCTATGTTCCACTAATTTTAAAATTAAAGGGGTAAAGGCTTACTTTTCATAACCAAATTGAATAACTTAGCTATCAGGTGACTTTTAAAATTAGTCTAAACATTTCTTAAAAAGAAAAAAAAATTACTTGAAAGTTGAGATTATTGTAATTTGAAACGTAAGTTGTAACTAAACAAGTTCAACAGATCAGTTAACGCATTTCTTTTAGGATTTTTACATATTTTTAACCCTTACAGTGCTAAATAGTTAATAGGTTTTTAAACTGACCACCTTGTGCTGTTAAAAACTGTGCTGTTTACTACAGGATAGATTTTTAACAGCCTCTTTGGGATGGAATTTTGACAAGAAAGTAGAAAACGAATTGGCTCAGCACTTAAAGGGTTAAGAATATCAAAACATTACTAAACCTTTTTCATCAGCAAAAAGTGGTTAAAGTTCAAAGTTCTATTGAAATCAGTACAGAGTTTATTGACTATATTCACGGTTCAGGACAAATTTTTCTTCTTCGACTCACTTCCTTGTAACACCTGCAGAATGTGATTACATATGTAAGAAGTTTGCATACAATTTTTAGTGTGGATTTATTCTTACTTCTCAGTGTCATTTAAACATAGTTTTTCTTAAAATTTTACATGATTTATTTTTACTTGGTTTACAGATTTTTTAATACAAAATTTTGGTTGGTAGTTTGGAATAAAAAAAATAAAAGGTCTCCAGGTATATTATTGGTATTGAAGAATTATTGTCAGCCCCCTAAAAAGTGCTCTAAAAGAAGAAACAAAATAAGTTTGGGTTTTAAAAACCCTAACATTGCAAATGTAAATTTTCTTTTTCTTTCTCAATTTTGGATTTTTTAGGTCAGCAGATTCGTAAACCAAGCAATACAAAAAATTAGCGCCTTAATTTTTTTAAATGAGAAGATATTCAAGGGTCTGTTACAAGCTAATTGCAGCGATATCAGCTTTGTATGTTGCCAGAGACCGCATCCATGGATCCGATCGAGGTCGTCATCAGTTATGCACATATTCATACACCAGGACCAGCGCAGTGTCTAACTCTTCTTTAACCCTTAAAGGGCCATTTGATTTCAGCCAGTCTTAAAAGTGTGACTACCTTGTGTTGTTGAAAATCTACTCTGTGTTAATTTGTTTAAAAGAGCTCCTATCAGAGCTCTTTTAAACAAATTACCACAGAATAGGTGTTCAACAGCTTGTATGAATTTGAAAACTATAATGAGCAAATGTTGCGCTCATCACTTCAAGGGTTAAAGTGGAGGGGCCTTTGGTCGTGATTGATTTGCTGATCCAATGAAACTGAACCACCACTGACCGATATTCATGTCTAAGTGACCGATCTCCATTCACAACATGGCAGTGTGAGTGTGTTGTGCTGCTGCACGTCCATTAATGGGCTGCCACAATACGGTGGCCTTTAAATACGGGAAAATGTTTGGGCTGCATAATATAGTTTATTGAGCACAGTTTATAAACTTATATTCTAATTAAACACTTTAATGATGCATATTTCCAGATCAACTGAATTTAAAAAAAAATAATTATTAAAATTGCAAGCAGATATTAAAACAAGCACATAGGCTGTGGGCCCAAATACCATCCTTTTGGAAGTATCCTGTAGTAGATTATAATAGCACAGTGTGTTGGACACTCTCACAGACTCGTATACAAGTAGTTGTCCAAGTCAAGATTAAAATTAAGGATTTTGGATTAATTTTTTAAACAGAAAAGAAAAACTTATTTCTTGGCCTGAATATTTTGTGTGTTACGAATGTTCCTGGTGTTCACAACTAGAGATCCGCAGTCAGTCACTGTATGTATATATAATTGTGTGAAGGATGGACACTAAGTATAGGAGCTCGCACAATCTGCCCAGAGCAAAGGCTCTGTTGGTGCTGGTGTATAAATGATGTCAGAACTTGATTGGCTAATTATAGAAAATTATTCTGACCTATTTTTTTCTCATCACTTTTTGCTGCCCTGAAGAAATGAATGCTATATTGGCTCCACTCACACAAAGAGATAGTTATGCTTCAAGAGTGTCGATCTTACAACTGAACTACAGTGCTAGGTTGCGTTTGGTGCTGCAAGTATTTAACTGGTATAAGTAGCGGCGTCGTAATACGCCGATACATCGATGCATCCCGATATTTTCTCTGACAATGCAGTACACGATACAGTAGTATGTATATTGATTCAAAAAAAAAGTTCTGTATCGATTTTAGTTAATATCTGTATCGATTCAAATTAAACTATTCTAGATCAATATTAACGTTGAAACGATAAGTGTTTGTTCAAAACGAATCATGAACAATTAACGTAATAATGTGACATGAACAAACAAGTGTCACATGTATCAGCCTATAATGGACTTATATTTTGATGACTGACAAATCTTGACATTGGTTCAATTTGGTTGTGATAAAGTTGATCTTTCCATTCATAAAAAGATTTAATGTTGAAATATATGCACAATTATATCTCTCTCTTATAACAAAGTAAAAAAAACCTGCATCGCGATGCATATGGTATCACGAGGTAAATACCGTGATATGTAGCGTATCGTATCGTGAGGTCACTGTATCGTGACACCCCTAGTTATAACATATGTGGCACAGTTTACATGCCAAACAATTCTATTAATTTGAGATTCACCCGGTCAAGAGATTCCCTTTGACACATTTATTTGTTTCTATCAGGGGATAATAAGTTTATAAAGATTAATGCATACAGAATTGTCAAATCACTTAGTTGGGAGTCAAATTCCACAGATCAATTCGACGCTGATCTACCACAGAGAATAATTCGCATTTTCATTCAATTATAATTGATGTTTACTTCAGATAAATGTTCCAAAGACTTCAGTTTAAAACTGATTAGAATACCTCAATCGATAATTAACTAACTTCAGAAGTTCATGTTTTTCCACAATTAGGTTTGATTGTCTGGGTGGGTAACATGTGTGCACAAAAAGAAAGAATTCATCCAAGTCATGATACATTACTGATGTCCTTTTAACCCTTAACCCTCAAAGTGCTGACTTAATTTCAGTCAGTCTTAAAACTGTAACCAACTTGTGCTGTTGAAAACCTATCCTGTGATAATTTGTTTAAAAGAGCTCCTGTAGGAGCTCTTTTAAACAAAT
>JAULCD010117313.1:0-11369 GCA_032361085.1 Calliostoma canaliculatum
TACCATTTTGTGATGACATCGTACAGACTTCCGGTGATGACACTCCACAAGCGGACAGCGATGATACGGCGTGTATATTCTGATCTTCAACTGAACGGTGTCTTTGAAAAAGTCGTTCTGTAGACAAAGTTGGGGGAAAGTAAGACATGTGTCGTGGTGACTCATTTGCAAAAGCTCATATTAAAAGCATCCAAACAAAATACCACTGGGTAGGTTTAGTTGATAACAGGCTAATTAGGTAAAATGTGGACACTGAAATGCAAAAAGGCATTGTACGCTTTTAACAGTAATGCTTTACCATGTTTGTCACAACAGTCAAGTTGTTTGTTTTAGATACACTTTTACTTCAACTCTCTGCAATCGACAGCGACAGTGGGGGCAATGGTCACATTGTATATCATCTTGAAGGTGAGAACGAAACAACGAGGTACTTTAAGCTGAACGGAAGTGACCTCATTGTTGACGGATCCATGCTTGACCTTGACACCATGACTGGGGACGATAACCAGCTGCTTTTAACAGTAGTAGCAGAGGACTCGCCGGAGTTTGAGCAGCCACAGACAGGCTCTGTGACCATCAGACTGAAGGTTGGAGGGCTGGCTATGCTTGTGTTTTACCCTTTCTGCAGTCTAAAAGGACTTAGTTATTTGTCAACTTCTAATATTCTTGACAACCAGCACTTCAGCATACAACTGCAGTAATGGCCTAATAAACGCGTACACTGTTTATATTTCTCTCAGTTAATATTGCTCCATATAACGTATTGCAGTCCTGTGTCATTATAACGTTACATCATCATAAACTATGTCAGTGGGCCAATTGGTTTGGTTTACAAATAAACGAAATAGTTGTCAACTTTGCATTTTCCAAAGAAAAACTCTTTTTTTTTCTTCGTAACTGCCTAGTTTGTAATGATTTTTCTTGTTGTAAATCAAACACATTGGCCTAGTGTGTGTATTAAGCCTACGAGATTAGAACTATATGAGGCTTTTGTAAAACTTAGATCATATCCCTTTAATATTACTGGCAATATCTGCATGAACATGATCAGATCTAGTTGTCATTAAAACAAAAGACAGGCTTTAATGTTATTCTTTATGTTTATAATTCTTATGTGAGTTCTGTGGGTATAATATGGTTTGTCTCTGGTTTATCTTGGCAGTTATATTGTAAAGTCACTTGAAATTAATCAAAGCCATTGTAAAGTTATGACATAAACTACGTCACTGGGCCTATTTGTTAATTTACAAATGTAAAAACATTTTTTGGATTTGTAAATTCAACCCATGGGATCTGGGAGATGGTTGTCAACCTTGATTGTACGATGACTTTGTGAAACTGCATTGATTCAACTGTAAGGGACCATTGGCACGAAATATTTTGTATGGTTTGTTCTATTTCAGTGCCGACATGAACTTAATGTAACATCAAAATTTAAATCCCCCTGTCAACAATACAAAATAAGCTGGTGATTTAAAAACAAAATGACGATGTCACGTTGGTATTCGAATAGACAAAAACTGTTTTAGAAACGTAACTATTCCTTTTTAAAATGTCTTTCAACCACATTGTGTTGACATTCGTGTGATGTGATCAGTGCTTTTACCCAAACCGCATTCTGCGAATTAATTCAAGAATGTAAGGAGGATTTAGATGCGGGCTGTGAGGTGTGCTCAGTAAAGTCATCAAAGCTTCTTGTTTAAGAAACTCTGGTCAACTACAGTTTTTTTTTATCTTTGACACGGAGTTTTGTCTAGAAATGTACTGTGGCTTTGAACTCAGAATTGTCCAAAGTTTTAACTGAACACCTTGGCAGGAATGCAACCAACAAGTGCATGAGAACAACATTTGCATTCGGCAATCCCTGAAAAATACCCTTATTGAGATTGTTTCATACACGTGCAAAGTGAAACACATGCAGTATCATGAATATAAAAGCATACAAAAATGGTTACCGACATTCCATTGTTACATCAATGTCCTAGACCATAGCGAGACTCTTGGAAGAACAGAGAAAAAGAGTCATTAGCATGTTCAACGACCACATTCCACAACTGTAGTCATCATACAAATGTGATTACACGGGAGGTCGACTGTAGGTTATAACCCCACATTTAGACTATCATTTGTGGAGTCAAATGACATTGTTTAAAAGATCCCATCTGCATGGTATTTGTGCCTACATATCCTACCAGATGCGTGAGTGAGTGAGTGAAATAGAGTTTTACATGGCTTTCAGCAATATTTCAGCTATATCGCCATGTGGTGTACAAGAGGCACACCGAGGGGGTCACAGATGAGAGAGAGAGAGAGTGACAGAAAGCTACAGCAAAAGACCCCCATTTTAGACGGCTTGTAATTCAAGCATGGGGTTACTGGAGTCCTATTCTTCCCAGTGTCCGAAGACACCCCGGAAACCCCACGGGGGCATCCGGAAATGAAATGTAACCTAAAAAGGGTCAAGAATAACATTTTGGACCCCTCAAAACGTTCACAGTGAGGGGTTGTTTCTTAAAGGAACGAATGAAAGTACATGCAGAAAATTCACTCACATATAAGTATAAATATCCAGTTACTAAGTGTCAGTTTTTTTTTAACTATATAAGCTAAAACATCTAAAACTGCCATGATCTCAGCGTTCTCATTGCGAGAGCACTAAGGTGAACGTTTACGTGTCTTTGTGTAAAATAAAATTGTTTAAAAAATATTACGTTTTCCCCCTACATGTCCCATATCTTAATAGCCCTTCCCACTTGTGATTTTGTAATATATGATATAGCAAATATGAACCTTCTCGATTTTGGTACTGTATTTTCCCCATGACCTTCCCCAAAGACAACCCAGGGGTCTACAGAACGCAATATCCAAAAGTATTTACGTTTGCGTCCTAAGGGACGCAACAAAACCACAAAAATCAGTACTCTGCTGCATGATATTGCCGTGGCGCAGAGATTGATATGGAACTGGTGCCATTTGGCAACGGTTCAAAATCGATCTCTGTGCTACGACAGGCGTAAACCTATGATTAGAAACAACTCCACAGGACATTGTTTCAAAAGTCACCTACGATCAACTTAGCCTAAGATCGCTTTGAGGAACGGGTCCCTGTAAATCTTTCAAAGAAGCTGTGTCAGTGGGCAAGTTATAGGCTGGGACCCCTAAATCCCTTAGTTGCGAGTCCTAGGGACTCCTAAATTTATACGTCGAGGTAAATCCCATGTTGCACATGAACCACGTTTAAGCAGGTTTAACGAACATGTGACATGTACTTATTTCAGAGACCATGCATAATTTATAACTATAGGTTTGGGTAGGCCAGGTGTGGGTGGTTGAATGTGCAGGGCGAGGGTGTGTAGGAGGGTGGATGGGGTATGGTTACGTACGTACAAATTGGACTATTACTGTTTTAGTACACCAGTTAGGTAGTTCAATCAAAATGTACATATTGTTTCAATAGGGAAACCTTCATTTTTTTACCATATGAATTATGTACGGTCCCTTCAATTATGGATGATTGAAATTTAAAAATTGTACCCTTCCCGGAGGTTTTTATTTTTATTGCCGTAAATGCGACAAAGACGTCAGAATTTTCAAATACCTAGAGATTAACAGATTAAGACTATTTACATTGCGTTAAGTGACTACTTCTGACGCTATGTTTAGAAAATGTGATGCGGAAATGGACCGATTTAACTGGCTGTACATATATTGGTTACGGATGCCGTCACCATAGCTCCCGATTACGAATGGATAACTGTCATGCGGTACATCAACATGAAAAATCGTGGGACATTCGCAGCTACATGCATGTAAATATGAGACTGACTAAATAAACAATTTTAATAAAAAGGTAAAATGATTTGTGAAATGTAAGTTAAATTATAATGAAATTGAAAGAACTTCGACAGTTTAAGAGGAACTATTCCGTGGCAAAATGTATTTTTATCTGTCTCTTCAATGTAGTAATGGTATGCTATCGTTAGATATAACAATGGTGTATTTATAATGTGTTGAGTTCGCAAAAAAACTAAATAAATGTTTACAGGACTGTTCAATTACGAATTCAGTTTATCTGGGGGAGACTGAACGTGTGGATATTGTTGAAACGCTCGGTATTGGCACACATAAACACGACTGAAGCCCTGGCCAAGGATAACTAATGTTAACTGTAAATGCACGCGGCACCTGCATAGCAGAAGAAACCACATAGCCTTCTGATAATGATGATAATAATGATAATAATAATAATAATAATACATTTTCATAAATTTAGTGAGTTATTGTTTAGCGCTGCTTGGGCAATTAACCACAACCATTAGTAGCGGTCCATAAATTTAACAACAGTTTATAAAAGGTCATATTTAAAAGTTAAAAGTTGTTAATAACGAAGTAAATAAATTACAAGCATTTAACAAACTATTAAACTGGACCTTGTTCCAAGAAGCTCTCATCTTGCCGAGACATCTTAACTTTCATCCTGTCGCTCTCGTAGGGCACCTTAACAAGAGTGCTAAGATGAATGTTAAGATGCCTTGTCCTAACAGATTACAGATTGGGACCCTGGTTTGATGTCAAAGTTAACAAAATTACATTTTCAGTGTCTAATTAACACAAACGAACCTGCATTGTCGACAACCATGACTTCTACCCACTTTTGCCCGGTCATGCAGACATCCCCAGCGTTTAAATTCTTGTGAAATGTGACAAAACTTCGTTCCTCGACCCGAGCCGTGGATGGATTCACACCAAACAACACCATGACGAGTGAATGATAACGTTGACAGTTGGCACATTCCAGGACGAGGGAGCACGTGCAGTCGATAAGCACGTGTTTCCAATGATGTCAATTGCAAAAGCATGCACATTCATCTTGCCCGACAATTTAGTGGTCTTTCTGTCATTGTTTGACGCATTTAACTTTTATTTGTTTGCAATTTTAGAGGAAATGTTTATTTCAAAATTTCATTTAATGCTTGTGAAATCTAATCACGTGTGAGTGAATTTAACTAATCTTCTGAATATATAATTCACATAACTTGGTAAAATAAATAAATAAACGTTAGGTTTTTCTTGTATCGGCCTTTACAAGCATAGTATTGACATGCATTATTCCACAGTGAAAATGTGATGCCACAGTTCATAGTCTACTGTTCATTCTTATCACAATTAAAGATTCTAAATTGCTTCATGGTGACATGCGAGTTTGTTAGGTTTCTGTTATTGTTGTTTGTTTGTCTATAAAAAAACCCCACCCCAAACAAACCCCAAAACCCAATCCAACATAGCTCACAACTTCAATTATCATGCGTCTGTGGTTTTGTTATTTAATATTTCTTTCCTTAACCGATAATAGTATTAATTATTTTTTTAACTGAAAGATGGGAACAAGTACCAAACATGTATCGTACTTGGCTTGTTTAAAGCGACATTTGAATTTACTTGTGTGTATAATAATTTATTTACTTTTCATTTTGTGAATTAATGAGGAAGTTAGCTTTCTACAATATATTTAAAAAAATTGTTGTGTGTCATTGACATTTCAGAACGTAATAACGCGCGCGCCACACACACACACACACACACACACACACATACACTAAATGAAATAAACTAAATAAATTATGTGTAATATTAAGCCAGTTGACACCATCCAATGCTGATTTGATTGAAATTTAAAACCAATATAGTATATTATAATACTTTACTTTTAAAATGTTGATGTAAGAGTAAAATACTTATATACGCATCCTTTGCCATTGAAAATACCCATGTGCCTATAGTTTAAGTTGTTTTAATCAAAAATCATTTTGCGTCTTCGTTGTGTCGTGAAATACTGTTTGCAGATAACGTACTTTAAATTTCGCCACGAAACAAATCAAATGCTTTTATTTCAATTGAAATGGGATTAAAATTAGTATACTCATTGAATAACTACTCAATATATATATACCTCCTCTCTCTCCCTCTTCTTCTCCCTCCCACGACCCCTCCCCCACTACCCTTCCCCCACCACCAAACTTATAGTGCGGAAGTGATGTGAGTTATTTCCCTTTAATGTAAACTTCCGTTTTGTAGGCAAGCACAAAACCCAAGTTAAAAGGTGCACTTATTTTGACGCACTCCTGTTTACTACCTAATTTTCTGTGTTTAGACTCGGAATGAAAACATAATTAAATATACGACTGATGCTGGTGATATCAATCAGAACACAGTGACCTTCTGCTGCTGTCTATTGGGAGATTCGCTGTGCTTGAACTGGTCAGTGGTACAAGGGGCCGCAAAAGTAAACAGGAATCTAGCAGTGAAAGATACTATTGATGTTATTGTCCGTAAACTTGGACAGGATGCAAATTGATTTATCTTGCTGTCTGCTGACAATGAAGTATAGATCGGTATTGTTGGTACAAGCTTGTTTCTGAGAAGCACAAAGTTATCAATCAGTATTTGGAAACAGACAATAAAAGGAGAAAAGAATGAAAATTGCAGTTATTGGAGGTGGCACAATGGGTGTGCGTATTGCGGGTAGGTTTCACTGCATTTAAACGTTCTATCTTTTATTGCAGGCTGTTGGGCTCGCAGCAATCTCATTAAAACCAGTCTTACAGCGGCGTTGCGCTTTCCACACTCTGCATGTAGGATCAGAGAGTCACCCATAGAAGGTCGTGTCCAACTGACCCATGAAGCGACCAATCAGCGAGCCTCTTACACGGTCGTGTAAACAGCGGGGAGTGGCTTACGCTTTTGAATTCTTATAGCCAAAACCAAAATACCGAAAGAAGCTTTAATCCGATTGGTTGAAATTAATTGTCGTTGAAAGGTCAGTTGGATGCGACCTCCAATGGGTAACTCTCAGAATCAGATCCTACATGCAGAGTGTAGAAAGCGCAACGCCTCTGTAGGGCTGGTTTTAATGAGATTGGGCTCGCAGTATAGCTTTATTTCTCCCAAAATATAATGTCATGCTTCAAAATGTTGTTAATTAAAGTAAGAATTTAGTGAGAATTTGAAAAATACCATTTGTTAAAACTGTTGATCATTTTACGATCGTTTGAAGGCTGGATGAAGTAAATGGGTTTTAGCTATAACGGCAACACGCCAAAACGGCTACACTGATAAACTGGCAAAAACGGCAACACACCTTGTATAAACGTTGACAGTGACTGAGCGGAAACGGTGACACACAAATGTACAGGTCATTCCTCACTGCTGCCGAAAACGGCAACACTTGCCTATCGCTGGCAATAATGGCAAAGGTAAATAAGGAAAATGCTTAAAAAAAGATTAATAAAAAACAAAGCAATAGTCTCTTTTCAATGT
This sequence comes from Calliostoma canaliculatum, assembly GCA_032361085.1. Classification (NCBI taxonomy): domain Eukaryota; kingdom Metazoa; phylum Mollusca; class Gastropoda; order Trochida; family Calliostomatidae; genus Calliostoma; species Calliostoma canaliculatum. The sequence continues at coordinate 7,318 of JAULCD010117313.1, forward strand.
TTTTAGTTTTTGTTTTTACTGTTTAAATTGTGCATATTTGATAAAATAACACAAGCCAACTAATCAGACCTGTAAATATAATGTTTGAGGCATGAGGCGTTCCTATTATCAATTAATTTACGAGTTGCTCTAATTGATTAATAAGCCATGATACAGTGGCTTTATTTTTGCTGATTGTTTATGCAATTAATTACCTTTGGATTGATTGTCTTTGATGTCAATGGAAGTTTCACACAACACAATTGTTCTCATTGTAATTTTTTGAACTCAGAAACAAAAAATCATTTATTTATTAAGGTCTGGAAGTTATTTCAAGGCTGTAATTAGTGATGATTCCTTGAAAAGGGTATAGTATAAAATATTATTCTGAATATAAAGTTTATTTAATTTTTGTATGTTTGTGTTTCTTTGTTACTGCCAGCAGAATAAGATTAGCATAATTAATAAATAACATCGAAATAATTTTATTAAGATGTATATTTACAAAAAGAAACACAGGCATCACTATATCAAGTTGCATTTACTGCCCACATTTACTGCCAAAATGCTCGCCGTTAATGGCTGTAATATTGCCCAAACGGCGTAAAACAATAACTCACTCACTCACTCACTCACTCACTCACTCACTCACTCACTGCCAAAATGTGTCCCAGTTATTGCCAAATTGTGTCGCTGTTTTTGCCAAATTTATGCCACTGTTTTGTCTTTTCTCTCGTCGTTCTAGCCAAAAAGAATGTAGTCCTTTTCGCGTGTCACCTTTTTAGCCCGCTCCCCAAGAAAATGTATTGATAAACGCGGAACATCAGTATTTCGAAGATGAGTATTTATAGCAAGTTAGTTAAATGTATACAACACCAAAAATTTTCTTGATTATGTTTATTAACCAATGTAAAACTTTTTAAAGTGATTGTTGCACTATTAATTATTTCAAAATTTTATGTTTTTTCCTGTTTATTGTTCAACTTTTCCCATTATCGCAACACGAGGAAACCTCCAAAATGGCGGCCTGTCAATGCATACAAACTGCAATTGGCTGTAATAATTAAAATTGTGTTCGCTTAATCATGTCAATGCTTGCAAACTGTTAGCAAGATGATAATTAATTGAAACATTTTTTTTTTAACAATAAAATTGTTCCTATAAAATGATAGTGATTATTTCATAAATATCGCAAGAATAGGGTTCACCAAGATACCTTATTCTCATAGTTAACATGGCCCCTGGAGCACCTAAGCACCAATATAAAGTGATGACATTGATGTTTGGTATGTGAGACTACTTCACGCCTGGTTGTGAGAGTTACAAACCTTACATCAAGTCATTGTTATGATGGTTTATAGTTCAAGATTTCTTGGATGTCAACTTCTGGTTTGTTCGTAAGTTCACGACCTTCATCAGGTGAATGATAGATACTGTGAGGAGGTTTAGAGTATATATACATGTTGGGATGGTAATAAGCTCACAATGGTTGTGATTACAAGTAAGCAAAGTTGAAAAGGGATAAAAGACAAGATGAAAAAGAATGTTCGTAAGTTCATGACGCATATACGTCATGAACTTACAAACAAACCAGAAGTTGACATTCAAGAAATCTTGAACTTTGTACCACCACTTCTAAATGTCCCAAAGAATTGATGATGGCTTAGTTAACATCTTTACTATACTAGCCACATAACGAAACTGTGCACGGAGAAAATATATTCTGGATTGAAATACAACTCGGCAAGAACAAAATGATGCAGACGCTGTAGCAGCTGAATGATCGGACCATAAGAGAATGTCAACGGGACCTGAAAAACATCTGTTACGATGAGGCAGAAGATCAAAATGGAGTAGGGGGTCAAACAACAAAGTCAATAACGGATATGACCACCCTGGGGAATGGCCTGCCATAACCTCCTCAAATCCTGTGCCAAGTCACAGACATTATTTGGAGGATGTGGAAGACGACGCAGATGGCGCTCCATTTCAACCCACACATGCTCTATTGGGGAGAGATCTGGAGAAATTGCAGGCCATGGCAGTAACATGACATTGTTATGGTGAAGGAAATTCATTGTGACCCTAGCCGTGTGAGGACGAGCATTTTCCTGTTGAAATATCAATGCCGGGCCATGACATTGCAGGAAAGGAATGGCCACAGGCCTCAGAATCTGATATTTGTAGCCAACACCAGTGATATTGCCCTGAACAACCACCAAAGGGGTTCGGTGCCGTGCTGTTATCCCACTCCAAATCATCACAGAGCCACCTCCAAAACAATTCCTCTCCACAATACAGTTGCGTGCATAACGTTCTCCCAGACGCCGATAGACACGTTGGCGCCTGTTACTGTGGGAAATATTGAACCTTGATTCATTTGTAAAGACAACATTTCTCGTATGGCAGAGTGTCGTGGTGGAATAACTTACTGACTAAAACGTTTTCTGACAGTGTTGAGATGGATACAGCGCAGTCCTGGAATTGTCTGGGACGTCATTACTGCAGTTTGGAAGCTGTGTCGGAGATGAGTACCTCAAATCCGTCTGTCCTGTCTTGGTGTCATTACCCGTGGACGTCCTGAACGTGGGTGGTCGGCAACATCATTTGTGTTCTGATAACGCCTGACCAATGCCGATATCATGTTACGATGGCATTGGAAATGTGTTGCCAACTGTTGTTGTTTCATTACCGCTCAGATCATTCCAATGGCTTCATGACGTTGTGCAGCTGTTAATCTTGGCATGATTTGCTTGTGATATGCTTGTGTCTGTGCCTAAGAAATTTCAAATTTTTGAATGACCACAGATCATGCTTTCCGAAGTGACAGCAAGTTTTGAGTTGCAAATGCTGTGTAGATGTTGGGCATGCGCAGATAATCCCCATGGGTACCAGGAAGGAGTTACTTTTGTTTTCTTCATAACTAGGGTAAGGAATTAGCTTTCTATTCCCTCTTCACCGATCAGGATAAAGAAATGACAATATACAGTATGATTTAGGCTATATTATAATTTTATTCTAAAAATTTATTTATTCTGACAAATTTGCGGTTTTAACCTGATGGTGTGCTTAGATTACTGAGTCTGAGTCAAGCCAATAAAAAAATTGGAATGTTTGTTTTAGGTGAACTTGCTTACCATGGTCATCGAGTGAAGATAACGGACAACGATGTGAAGATCCTCAACAAGGTGTATGAACATCTTCAGGAAAACAAGAAGATGCTGCATTCAGAAAAACTTATGCCACACAAAAACTTTATAGTAAGTAGCAATTTTTATTTGAGGCTCCCCAAAAGAAAGGTTGTGGTTTCAATTACATCTTTTTGAAATTTAAGGGAGGTAGGTTGGTAATATTAATTTTATTGATAAAAATGTTTCTTTCCTGGCATAAATTTTTTACATAATAAAGTTTGGTTTGCAGCAGTAGGAGATGATATAATGTAAGTTTTTTGTGATCATGATGATAAAAAAAAAATTAAGGTCGGCACCTATTTGCTAGGCAAGGTCAGGTAATCGGAACCACAACACTTTTTTTATTTGACCTGATTATATTTCAGCAAGGTTATATAAATTATTTTACGTTTTCATATAAAAGTGTGTGAGCATATTACACTATGTTGAAAGCCCTTTTGCCTGTCATGAGTACGGCTGCAACGATTCACCACCAGCTCGATTCGGTTCGATGCTCGATTTTATCTGTTCGATTCGATTATTTTCGTTTCGATTATTCATACATTATACGGCAATGATAAGAAAGGCATTGTTTTATCTGTAAACATACATACAAATGGGTTATCTCTCTGAGATGACTCAATCTGCGCAGCGAGTTACTGGAAAGTGTAAAGAGCGGAAGTCAATTTCATTACCATCCGGGACTACATGCGCCCCGCCCCCTAGGATCTGTCACCTCTCGAACGTAACTAAATCTCTGGCGCCTCACACGACAAGAGTTCCGCTAGATTGCTCTCAAGTTACTTGTTTTTCAAGTTATCACTTTTAGGCCAGTAGAAAATCTCTGTTTTTTTAATGAACCTAGACATTTGCGATAACAAGCAAATTCTTTAATAAAAATGT
>JAULCD010117424.1:0-11367 GCA_032361085.1 Calliostoma canaliculatum
ACGACATGGCAATAGCACAACACGACATGGCGATAATATCGCCATGTCGTGTTATGCTATCGCCATGTCGTCTTATCCCCGTATCGCAATATCGCCATGTCTTGTTGTCCTAGCGCCATGTCGTGTCGTGCTATGGCCATGTCGTGTCGTCTTATCGCGCTATCACCATATCGCGTAGGTTATAGAACGCGATATTGCGATGGCCCCTCTCGGCCACCATAAGTAACCGAAGTCATTAGGTATCTTACTGCCATAAAGTTCTCTAGATTTAGGATGTTTATAGATGTGCTTACCTTAATTTAATCCTGTAAGTTAAAACAAAGTAGTGAATGGTTATTTTAAAATCATATTCAAGAATATTGCAATTATTCGCCAAGGAGGGCCGGAGTTTATTTTGTTCGTAATTCACAACCCGTATTTATAAACTAAATGTATTATATTAGAAAATCGTTGCTGTTGGAGTTTGATACATTACAAGTTGATTCAACAAAACATTTGCTTGTCATAATTATGACTCAAGTCAAAAGTATCTGCTGTAACAAAGCAGTGTCTTATTGTAATGGTCTTTATTTTCGGTAGCTTTGGTTTTTGAAAGTAATATCACAAAGTATTATAAGGTGAACTATTTTGCATTGCAGCTTAATTAACTATAAACACGACATTTCTTGGTTTTCATTGCCTCTTTGTCAGGTCACTTGACAAAAAGGCAAGGAATAGTCCAGAAAACAATTTCCTTAATTGTAAACATGACATTTTGGACTAATCCTTGCCCCTTAGTCAGGTACCCTCACGAAGCGGTGATGCCTATAAACTGTGAGTTTACAATTAGAGAAGTTGAAATCCAAAATAGTTCATGTTAAAATAGACACCAAATTCTAAATGTCTATAAAGATTCATAGGATAGTTTTGAAAGCCGATTTATAGTTATTATTTGGACTTTGAAACCAATCAAGGATACTCATGGTATTTCTAGGGTAAGAATGTATGTTACAATGTATGTTATAATTGTTTTCTGTCGTTGGTATTTCAGAATTCAAACTGTTGCCATAAAATAAGTAATTGTTTTACTGACAAAGTGATAAATCTGTGTTTTAATGTTAACGACGGTTATATAAACTATACGCGAAGTGTTGCCCTGTCTGCTTCTTGCAACATAAACTGCCTACATCACCATTGGTATGAGTACATCAGTCAGAGCATTGTTGTTTGAAGTGTGTCATGAGCATTGCTTCCTATAACTGCCCTTCTTTTAATTTTGTTTTACAATATTGATATTTTAAGTGTGTTTACCTAATTTGGAACTTTCTGGGGTTTTTTTTTTAATGTACAATAATAGTCACAGCTTATTACAACATATACAATTGCTGTCTGAAATTAAGTGAGACTCAACTGCCACGTAAAATACAAACAACTGACCCAGTATATATCAACAGCAAAAATTAAATATAATAAAACAGTTAATGGAATTTAAACCACGTACTTTCAAAATATAACATTACTCAGTTTATGACGATGTAAATGAAACGTATATTGCTAAAATAGAAAAAAGTACAGAATTCCTTTAATTATTGCCAAACTGTCGCATGATGAAATGTCCCCGTGAATCGTAACGCTGTAACTGGATATGGTCACAGTCGTTTGGGTGAACAAGACGGAGTAGAGAATTTAAACAAGTAACATAAAGTGATAAAACACTGATGGGTTCTTCCAGAATAACTTTCATGTCGGTGTGTCTAACTTTCGTCAGATAATACTTTTTTTATTTTCTGGTGTTAAAGTCTTGTTATTGACATGAGCTGGTAATCATAGGGATCACGTGTTGTTCATCAATATGTATTTCCGCAAGCATTTTACTCCCCATGAGACCTGTATTGCTCTTCTTGTTGCCCGGATCAGCTGATACTTGTAGAGTTCTGGGCCCCATTCCTCAAAGCGATCTTAGGCAAAGTTGATCATATGTGATTTTTGAAACAATGTCCTGTAGAATTGTTTCTTGTCATAAGCTTACGGCTGTCGTAGCTGAGAGATTAATTTGGAATCGGTGCCCGAATGGCACCGGTTCCAAAGTGATCGTTGCGCTACGACAGTCGTAAGTCAATGTTATGTTTTAGCACTTATGATCAACTTTGAGGATCGCTTTGAGGAACGGGGCCCAGGTTCAACGTGGCAGTGGATCGTAATTCAATTTGACATTTTCTATGAAAAAAACTCAATTCTGATTATTGTCATTTTAGACCGTACATTATGTAACGGTTGATCTGTGAAATGTCATCAGTCTGTGATGGCGAGGCGATGGCGATAACCAAGTCAGTAAATGCTAATTGTCTTAAGTGTGTATCTGTAATGTAGTAATGGGAATGATTAGTTGACGTACATGAAGCATTACGTTTTTCCTGGATTAATGGATTCGCTTTTCAAAAAAGTAAGAAAGTAAGAAAAATATCACTTTCGCAATATTTTTCTAATACCGCTGAAAACTTCGTTTAGATTTCAAAAATCATTTTTTTTCTCTCTTTTCAATCACAGAAGTTGGGAAAAGTTTTCTTTGTAGTTGACTAAATTGTTATTTGTACCCACCGACACAATAATTCTCAGAAATTCTCAGATACAAATAAAAAAAAAGGAAAAGAGTACCTGAAGACATCTTTCTTTTCGACTTAAAGTTTTGATAAGAAAATCCGTGTACCAATTGCAAAAAGTCTGGCCTAAAGGTACCCCGGATAAATACCCATCAAAATCACCAACTTTTCGTAATTATCATTTGGTATTAAAGTATGGGTTGTTTTGGGGCCAAAATCTCGTCTATTCCTCAGCAACGTTAAGTTTACAGTCTGTGTTTAAAAGAAAAGAGGTATGGATATTTTTCAAAAATGGTTTAGAAACACGTTGAAAGGAAATATTGTTTCAGGGTATTATTTCTTCACTTAAATTAGGTCGCACTCTTTTATAAATGTCTTAATTTTTAATCTGTATGTGTACATAGAAGTTGATATGTAATAAAGACAGTTTATGTTTTTACATTGACCAAAGATGTGGGTAGTTTCACACAAAAATCTATGTGTGCTACATATGTGACAAACACGAAAATGTGATACAAGGCCTCCCAATGAACACACAAATAATGTACAGGGTTTTATACATTGAGTTACATGTCCTTATGTTTTACTAATATCTCGTGGAAATTTGCTTTAAGTTTAATATGTTCTATTTATAGCAGAACAATTATACTCAGAAATATATTTTATGTTAGAATGTAAAATTCTTAGCAAATTTAATATCCCATTGTGTTCATGGACATATACTGTAAGTCAGGTGGTAACATTTGGTAGTGCAAGTCAGACTTCTAAACAGCCTTTGTATTGCACTGTATATAGGGTATTTAGCAAAGAAACTGAATTTAAAAAAAACTTTTAGATAAATTAGAACTCGTCCTTGTCAGATAGTCTGTTTGCCACAATGATTTATTAAATATTGTCATCTATATTGTGCCATATGTTTGTCGTTTCCTTCCAAAACAAAACGCATCTGCACATGAACACTGAACAAGCAACACCCACATGGTATAACACGCGAGTCTAACCCCCGTGGTTACCGAGTATCACATGTTTAACTCTCCTCATCCAACTTAAATCACCTATTTAACCTTCCTCCCCCTTTGACCTAATGACTCTCCGATCTGTTCCTTTGTGAGAATGTCCCACTCCTGGTGTACTGCCTGTTCCAATTCATCAGCATTATGCACTGGAGGCTGCCGCTGACAGATTTTACATTCAACAGAAACCTAGATATGCTCTATGAGACAGATTAGTCATTAGATCAATAAGAATAGTGTTGAGCAGGTGATTTAATCTGGAGGAGGTTACACCAGATATTAACATTCACACTGTTGTGTAAACCCGATTAAATTTTCGAGGATAACCCTGCTATAGCCACAGTTTTTCGCACTGGATATTTTCTATTTTTGGTCTTTTTGGTCTTTTCGGTAACTCAAAATAATGACAATGTGATATTTAACTCCAACTTTTCTTATTGTTCAATATTTGCTCTACAAAGAACCCCACTGGTTTACACACGTAATATACCGCTCACATCGAATCAAACACCAGCTGAAAAATCAATTAGGGTTGTTGCGATATTTTTTTGTAAAGTGCTGTAAGGCCTTCATAAAATAGCTAATAACATTAAACCTATTTCTGGTTACAGATTTGTCTTCACATTACGATTACTGACAAACAGTCACACAAAATTAGACTTAGCTAAGACAAGAGGGAGGTAGGATTCTTTAAAGTCATTAGGAAGTTGGAGTAGTAATAACGTGAACTATTATGGATTGCAATTTCTTTTATTGTAAAGCACGACATGCTGGCCCCTTCGTCACCTGACGTGTCACATGACGTGTACATGTCACCTGACGAGGGGCAATGACTTGTCCAGAAACGTCGTGCTTTACAATTTTGCAAAGTTGCAATCCATAAAAATTCCTGTTACAGGAAGGAGGGTGTGTCAACATAATGAACTGTAAATTTAAAACGCCAGCGTTTTCACTTTATTCTCGGTTATTGTAACATGTTGTTTAATATAGTCAACTTATTTAAACTTCTAACATATGTTATTATACACTGCACCCTAATAAACTGATTTTGAGCCATGATTAATCCTCAACATATGAATGCTTGTGGCCACATCGGGTGTAGAACTATTGAGTTGTTTCTCCAGATTCCACCACGCCGCCATGGAACAGTGTTAGTGTGTGAGTGATGCGACAGGTAACACATCTGGTGTTCACGAGTAACGATGGGGCAGCTCCCCGCGATGAAGCAATCGATCTGCAGTCTACCATGTTTCGCCCCTCATCATTCATCTACACAGTGGGATCTGACATGTGTCTGTGGAGTGTCTTATGACAGATTGATACCTCACTTGTAGCAGATACACACGTCTTCTTAACTCGCAGAGTATATTGTTGTAAATCTCGAATTGTTATGTGGATGGTTGTTAATACAACAACAAACAACAACAACAAACCAATTTTGTTACTTTTTTAGAATAATATGTTACGTGTTTTCTTTCAATTTGACCTGTATTTTTGTGTGTCAATTTTATATTTCAGTGTCAATAACAGACAAAAAGAAATTCCATGGAGCATATGCTTAGTCAATTAGCCTTACAAATAACTCACCAACAGTAATATTTATCTCTTTTCTAATTTTACTAACCTACACACTGCACATATTTGCTTGGTTAACACAATAACACATAGCATATGAATATGACATAGTCATCTTAAAAGTCACAGTACTTTTACATTTCATTCTGATGTTAAAATAATCGACTCCAACAAAGAGATGGTTCAATCTCGCAGAAGTAAATCCGTATATCAGTTTGGTGTGATCCGTACTTATATATTCATTTTCCCTTTACCTTTACCTACCAAGTTTTTTTTATTAGTATTGTTATTTATTTGTAGGAGAATTCATGCCAGTCACTTCTTCCTAATTGTCTTTGTTACCACACAAAAAATTGTAAATGAGTCGCAGACCAGGTTTTATTTAAATAGCGTCCAGACCAATTCAGTGTGAACATGACGTGGTGTAGAGGTTGGAGGTGTCAGCTTCTGAGATGAAACTATGTAAACACTGTAGTACTAGTTGCTTTACTTATGGCTGCTAAAACTGTCAGGGACCAGCCAAAGAAACCTTGCAGCTATTACTTGAGAAAGATATGTGCCAGTAGGCCATTTGTTCGTTTTTAGTGCGTCCTTTCCCCAAAAACCATGTTGAAGTATCGTTTGCTGTAGCAGAGAAATTTGCAAAGTCAAATTTAAAATCTGCGCCAGAGAGGCGCAGGTTTCAACTTTGACAGTGCAAATTTCATTGTGTATGCGTAAATGGCGCAATGGCGCGGTCCAAAGGATTCCTTGCATTGGGATGCTAAGGGTATGGACGCCAATTAAATTTCCCTACTTTCTTTTAATGGCAACGATTCATCCCTTGGTCATCATACATTGACCTTCACTTTTGCAATTGAGATCATAGAGTCAAAGATCTTTATTGTATTTCATGCCTCCAGCTCAAACAAAGAGTTGTGTTACAGGTATGTACAGTTATAACGTTTTATGGGTGAGGATACATTGCACTTTGTAATACTTTATTTTGTTTGAAAATGAAACTTGTGATATGTAAATACTGTTTGACTGCGACACAATGATCGTTTTAAGTTGATGATTATTTAAACGCAACAATAGGTGGTTTTTAGAGATAAACTTATGTATATATGTTGAAAGTCAAGGACAATGATAAAAAATATACAAAAGTAAAACGAATTTGATTTTCATTTGCTAAGTTACACAATGCAAACATTTATTTTAAATGTTTGGATTGATACTTTTCCTATTTTTTACCAGTGCAACAGGTCAAGTCTATGTTATAAATTACAAATACTTTCTGGTTCAATGATACTCTTAAATCGTGGAGAGGCATTTTAAGATACTCTTAAAATAACTATACGAGTCACAACGTAAACTTTCCTTTAATGTGGAATGCTATTCCCGACAAAACATTCGAATAGATTGCTCAAGATTTTTCAAAAAGAAATTTGACGCATCTAACTGTGACCAACACAACAAGACCAGTTGAATGTGTGCTTCTAGTAGTTATTTATGAGAAACCGACTTGACTTGAATAAAAGCATTTTTGGTCGTGCAACTAGATTTGGAAAACCTTTCAAAAATTCACTTTATAGAAAAAAACAACACCAAGTTATCTTTTTGGTACACAGTGTTGTTCTTCTCCAAATTTACTGATAATTTATATTCTTTGGTATAGTTGTCTAGATATTGTTATATGACAGTGTACTTTATTGCTGATTAATAATTGTGACTGTATTGCATTGTTATATGATTAAGCTCAGTTAAAGATCATTATATTACTGTTTTGACAGTAAGTGATTGACATGACGTTATGAAAACAGGAAATGCTAAATTTAGATGTGGGGAAACCCCTGGAAGTCACAAGATGTGTATAGAACCTTTGGTAATATTCTTGTAGCAGATTCTAGAAACAATTTGGACTATAAATAAGGGTTTTTTACGCATTTGGGGAAACATTCAAACAGGCTTTCATTTGACATTCCTGTCTGTGACTTTCTTGGAAATTTTACTAGTTTAGTGGCCACTGGGTGAATATACTTTATCTTAATGACTTTTGCTCAGATCTCTGTATCTGAGTATTAATTCTTACCACTATCATATCACTTTGTACTGCCATTTAATATTGTACTTCTACTCTATTTTGTACTGCCATTGAAATTTATGTGCATTAGTTTGTACTTAATTGTAAACCCAGTGATAAGTGAAATACATTTGTTGTTTGTATAATATGTGTTTGTTGTTTGTTGGTTTTCTCGCTAAAATCTAGGTTAACTTTTAATTTTAATTTAGGAATCAACACGTAACAATATTAAGTTGTGTTTGTAAACCGACAACAGAATCAAATACTAAAATAACATCATTGACAAAAAAGAAGCATCAAACTTTTAATGATGTCAGAAAACATTTGTAAAGATGTTTCCTTAACCATCTTGAATCACGTAGTCTCGCGCAACACTCGGATACATATCACATCACAGTATATCTCAATTACAGTCCAACTTGAAATCTAATCAATGAGAGTCGTTGTTGAGTCAGCACAATTGGTTTTATGGGTTTATTTTTCTTATTTTGTTTTGTTGGGTTTCTGTATTTTTGTTTGCAGTTATTGTATTTTTCTTCTTCTTCTTTCGTCGGGGTGGTGGGAGAAGTAGTAGTAGTAGTAGTGGTAGTAGTAGTTGTTACTACAACTATTAAGCGTGTAAAATAATGGTTATGTTTTGAGTACCTGACAATGTTGAGAACATGAGTACATTCATAGACTAACACCGAGACTAGAACTCTTTAATGATGTTCAGCTATCTAGAGACTTGCACAACTCTCCCTGTTGCCTGGACCAACTGACACTTGCAATGCTGTAATTAGGTTCTATGTGCCACTGGTTGATAATTAAATTTGACACCTTCTTGAAAAGAACTCGACATTTCTTCTCACCGTCAGAGAGCTTACCATGAAAGCTTTTGATCCGTTAAATATAATCTGACTGCAAACGTGAGGACGTTTTAGGAACTAAATTCGTTTAGTGTCTCACTGTGCTGGTTGATGTGAATTATTCACTCGGATATCTAAATATGTACTTACCATAGATTACCATTGTAAGTTACAACCATGAGTTGCGGATGATTTCAGACTATAAAGTGATAATTCAATGTTCTAATGTTAGGGTAGGTTACATTATTGCAAACGACATACTGCCTTATGTATTCCCTGTTCAATAAACTCATGGCATTGCTTTTGGGATTATGCCAAGAGCATTCATGCCATTATCTGTACATATTTTAGATTGTTTTACAATACTAAAATTGATTATTTGCTTACAAATTGACCATTGTGCATTTACCGAAGTAAAACAACAGTCATAATAACGAAATGATATAAGGTTGCTGATAAACTAACGAAGTACAAACACTAGAAAATATGTAATGAAACTATTCAGCGAATTTCCATTGGTTTGATAAGATTTCTTATGGAAATCTCATAAAACCAGTAGAAATCCGCTGACTATTGTTGTACTTTTTTTATGTGAAACATTCAAACTGACGCAATATTCATTGATTTACAAACAACAGATATAATAATAATTGCCTTTATGGAATTCAAATCACAGACTTTCGAACAAACTCGTACATTATACAGCTTTAGTGATGAAACTGAAACGTAATTGACTAGAATAAATAGTATTACCAAGTCATTTGGATGGATATAGACGGTGTAGAGAAATTAAACATACAGCAGTAAGTAATACATTAATCATATATCATGGAATTACATCAAGGGTAAGAATGACAATGAACAATTAGCCCTAAATAAACGTTTATATTTTAAGTGCTTACAAGCTCTAGTTTCAATTACACAGCATATAGGTTATTCTGTCATTAGTAATACTTTTTGGTAAAATTGCAAAATATTTAACACATTATGCTGCTGCAGATATTGAGACAAGAGTATGAGCTCTATTAAACTAATGTGGACAGTGAACATATATTGTATTGTATCGTTACACTTATGTATTACATAAATATAGATGAAATATACAATTATACAGTGACAATATAAGTCATATTCGTGAATATTCGAAAGTGTCAGAGCTGTTACAATGTATGTGTGTATTGTCACTCTGTATATACATGTATGTTGTCACTGGTTAATGCTCACAACAGTACTGGACACTGTATGAAGTGTATGGAGCTCCATTAGAGTTATCTACCTTTGCATTTTCCATCCACTGACCGTCTTTTTCCTAAATGTTAATGATCAAGGTCTTTGCCAACAGAGGTGTGTTAGGTTGTTTTATTTGGCTCCCGTCTCATCTAATCTCCTATCCACTGCCACAGCCAAGTTTTCAACCCTGGTATATTTCTATAAGTGTGTTAACATTATACCAGTGTGTAGTACTGTTATACAAGGACTTTATTTAGACAGGATTCACGTTTTACAATCACCTCATCACAATTCAAGAAAAATATACTTTGATGTACACATTAAATAAAGTTAAACTTTTAAAAGTACTGTTAAGTATTCACCGAACAGCTGATATGTAGTACACAGTCATGTTTCATGAAAAGCTACACTTAAAAATCTTTTTTGAAATGATTTTTCATTCAACATATCCAGAAAATATAAGACAAAATATTATGGATGGCAACTTCTTTAATTTAACGCATGACGATTCTGGGCTAGTCTTGCCCCCTCACCCACCTGACGAAGGGGCAAGGACTAGCAGAAACGTCGAGCTTTTTAATAATATTGTGTGTTATAACTACACCAACTTCTAAATGCCGTTAAACAGTCAAGTTCAGAGAACATATATTTCATCCTCTTTACTAAATCCATTCAATTATCGGTCCTGTTGAACAAAATTTTAATTAAATTTAATTGTGGGATGCAAAGATAATTTGTAGAACGGGGCCTGGTGTTGAAGTGTCAAACAAACTGATGCTTTTCATCTTACTGATCCCAATGAATTAGTCATTATTAAATTAATCTGAAAGTATTTCACTTTTTTATAAATACACGAAGAAATTTATTAACAGCACTAAGAAAAATATATGGAATTTATTCAGCGGATTTCCATTGGTTTGATCGAAATTTCATCAAACCAATGGAAAACCGCTGAATAATTTCAATACCTTTTTATCCAGTGCAAGTAACAGGTTTCAGCTAATCAGAGACACGCCATACTTATTTTACAAGCATGTTAATTTCCATTTCTTCCCTAAATGAGAAGAGTAAATATATATGTAATCTCTAAGCCAACTCAACTAGCCGGAGACATGCACCATTCTCCCTGTTGCCTGGATCAACTAACACTTCAACCTGGTCCAATAAGAATGTATGTGCCACTGGTCGATAATTTTAATTTGACACTTTTTAGACCATGAAGTTGTAGAGCTTTTGATCTGTTAAATGTCATCGGTCTGTAATGGCGAGGCGATGGAGATAACAATGTCAATAATTGACTTTCTCGTCAGACATTCAGAAATGTACTTTCATGTGAATAAAACGTACTTTTGTGTAAATACTCATTAAAAGTACATTGCAAAAAGCTATTTCTGATGTAACAGCAGATGTAAAATAAATAACGATTCTTGTCCTTTCTGAAGCTTCCATAAAGAAATATTGTGTTTTTAGTAGATAAAATACTGCCTGATATCTTGTGAATGTTAAAAAGGAAGCAAAAGTGCAATGGATGGTACACGACATTGAATCTGATATAAAACAAGAATGATAAATTTAGAACAAAACAAGCACATGGTTTATTATCTTCTGATACAGAGTTTGGTAAATATGAAAACAAGTACATTGGTGATCATAATATTTTGATATTTATCTCTCACAGACTAAAATTACAGTTTTTGTTATTTTTAAATGTGCTACTTTCTTTATGTGTGATATTTTCATTAAGAATTTCATGAATGTTTATTTTTTTTAAACTAAAGGGCTGACATAATGTTTTTATTATTTGAAAGTCATGGATACATAACGCTAAGAGTGCCAAATCAATGCTAGAATGAATTAAAACTGTAGCAAACTCATGCTGTTTTGAAAGAAAAAGTTTGCATAGATGTAAAACTTATTACAAGGGCCCCGTTCCTCAAAGCGATCTTAGACTAAGTTGATCGTAAGTGCTAAAATGTAACTTTGGTTTACGACTGTCGTAGCGCAGAGATCGCTTTGAAACCGGTGCCATTTGGCACCGGTTCCAAATCGATTCTGCGCTA
>JAULCD010117535.1:0-11367 GCA_032361085.1 Calliostoma canaliculatum
GCTCTTTCAAACAAATTATCACAGGATAGGTTTTCAACAGCAGAAGGTAATGACAGTTTTAGATATTACGAATCCAGGTTCAACAAGGGTTAATAAATATCAAGGAAGTGAAATATTTTCATACTTTTGGGGATTAAAGTGTAGTTATCAGTAAATACACCTTGTATAATGTATGCAGTCAACTAAATTTGTTCTACAGACAGTCTTGTCTTGTTTTATTTCTAGAGTAAATATGTTAATTTTACATTTTCATTTCTCAATATTCTTATCTTTTGACTATCTAAAGTGCTGAGCACAACATTTGCTCATTTTAGTTTTCAAATTCCAACTGTAACATGCTGTCGAAAACCTACCCTGTGGTAATTTGATTAAAAGAGCTCCCACATAGCTTTTTAAAACAAATTATCACAGGATAGTTTTTCAACAGCATTAGGTGGTCACAGTTTTAAAACTGGCTGAAATCCATTTAGCACTTCAAGAATTAAGGCTGTTTTAAATTTATTCTTGGTTAATTTATTAAAAACAGCTAAATTTTAGGAGCACCAAATTACCACAGGTGAGGTTTTTGAATAGCACAAGGTGGTTGCAGTGCTCTATTAGTGTTAGATGGACCTATAGCTGTCACCATCAGGCGGTTTAAAAAAAATAAAATTTTAAGATAAATTGTTTGAAAGTGCTCCTGGAAGAGATTTTTCAAAACAAATTACCATAAATGATTTTTAAAGCCTATCCAGGTTGGAATTTTTGCACTGAAATAGACAGCGTTTATACTTGACACTTTTTGGATTAGGTTTACTGATTCAGCAATTTGAGGTTTAAGCTGAGCTATATACTGATGTAGCTATATATACTGATGTGCGTTTCTTGGTCCAGGCCCGCCTTGAGGAGCTGCACCGACTGTGGGACCTGTTGCTACGGAAACTGTCGGAGAAAGGACTTAAGCTGCAGCAGGCGCTAAGACTCGTGCAGTTCCAGCGTGAGTGCAATGAGGTCATGTTCTGGATCTCGGACAAGGTTAGTAGTATTATACAGTTGCGTTGTTGTTTTTAATTGAATATCTTATATTTTGTAATTATGTCTCAGTTTTAGTATTAGTGACAGTGGTTAAGTGGGTGGTCAGAAGTATTGGAGTTGATCAATCTTAGCCAGTGTTAAAGTTTAAATTTGTTATCGGCGGGATGGTGCTGTTGCTAGTACACAAAATAATAGACAAAGAGATCATGTGTCTAAGTCTTGCCCAGGAGTTTAGTGTTGAATCTCTTATTTCTGCATGCAATGAGGCCAGTGCAATGCTGCAATACCACATCACCATTGGTTCACAGGTAACAGCTAAAACTTGCAGGTTTCACTGCATGTTTAACCAACCACACTGGTTTTCCAAGCTTTCCTTCTACAATAAACTATCAAAATGTTCATTTCAGATTTCCTTAACGACATGACTATGTTGTTACCCTTGATATTGACTTTATCTTATTAGAAGGTTTTTTTAACTGTTGGTTTTTATGTTTTACAGGAAGCATTTGTAACATCGGAGGAGTTTGGACAGGATTTGGAACATGTGGAAGTCCTTCAGAAGAAGTTTGACGAGTTCCACAAGGTAAATATCTTGTCATTGGCAACTTTCATCGGTGGGAACTACATAGTTTTATTAATTTCAATAGGAACCAGTTGCTTCATCTATCCAATGCTTTGATAGCCTTTGAACCAATATCCCACAGGAAGTTTTAACACTGACCTCTCTGATGACCTCTCAGGCAGCGCCCCCTTGCCTTTAAACCTTACTATCTATGAATTTGCTCAACCGGTTCGTATTGAAACTGAATATAAAACGGGGTTTTTTTATATATAAAAACCCAGATATTTATGTCTATTGAAATTGATTTTTAAATAAAATTAAAACTATTAAATTAACAACAAAAAAACCATGTCTAAGTAGAAGTAGGTCGATATACTACAAAAATTGTTGTTGGTTTTTATTACAGGATTTACAGAACCACGAGGATAAAGTGACTGAGGTCAACAGCCTTGCTGACAAGTTGGTGATGGACGATCACCCAGACAAGGAAACAATCCGACTCAGGCAACAGGTGAGATGACTTGTCTTGGTGTTTAACATTGGTGTTGCAGGCTTTCCTCCTGCTGTAAACCTTGTTGCCACGATATAATTGAAAATTGTTGAAAACGGTGTTAAACCCTAACTCACTCACTCAACACTTCTTGTGCTGAAATAACTACAAACTCTTGATCAACTTGTGCTGTTGAAAACCTATCCTGTGAAAATTTGTTTAAAAGAGTTCCTTTGAAATGAGCTCTTTTAAACAAATTACCACAGGATAGGTTTAAACCTATTCAAGTTAGAAATTGACAATCATGTCACTGTAACTATAAGTAATAACACTATACAGTTAACATCAGGTTCTAATGTAACAGGGTTTAAGTGAAATTATAGTCATAAATACTTTTAAATCTTTTTTTTCTTTTTTTTCCTGAGACATTTTGTATATTCCCTAACATCATTCACTGATTGTTTAGATATTGCTTGGTAACGGGGTAGGAATCTACATAGAAATGTTGCTACTAGGCAACCGAGAAGTTGTAATCCATATTATATGTACATTATTGTTTAGATATTGATTAAAAGAATACCTGTCTTATTTTCTCAGAAATTATTACAGATAGAAAACCAAACTTGGCTTTAGGACATGAATACCTAGATCGAGTTCTGAAATAGAAACCTAGTTATGTTTTATTACAGACTTGTGGTCCTTGTTATTATAATTTATTGTGCACAGCATCTGATTCTCCAATGGAAATAGATTTTCTTTGAAACTGTTACAGTTGGCATATGTAGCTTTGGGACATAAATACAATGATAGAGTTTAAAAATGGAAACTGTATTTGACATTTAGTCATGTATTTCTATTTGTATAGCTTATGAAATGGTTGCCATTATAAATATGAAACATTAATGATCAGGGATGAGAATTTTCCGCGGATCTGCGGAATTCCGCGGATTTCGTAATGCCAAGCGTCATTTTTTTAAAGCAATCCCTAGACCTCAGCTAAGAATTTCAGTGTTTTCCGTGTTTTCCAGGAAAGCTCATTCTCATCCCTGAATGATGGGGGATATTGATTACCGTGTAACCTTGTTGTTTAGATAATTATTAAAGGAATATCTGTCTATTTTTGCAGGAAGTGAACGAAGCATGGCAGAGACTGAAGCAGTTGTCACTGCTTAGACAAGAGAGACTGTTCGGTGCTCACGAGATCCAGCGATTCAACAGGTACGAGAAACAGTTTTATAACACATTTTCAAATTCTTTCTATGTGCAAGGACATAGTTCACTGTGCACTAGAGTAATTGTCCAATATTGAGTGTATTCTTTGCAAGTAAAGCTTTTATATTCTGATGTTTTGACAGGAATTTTGAGGAAGATTTATGTTCGTCTGAATTATTTTTGGATTACTTTTAGAAGATTATCATGCAATCATAGTATCATTTTTTAAAAAACATAACAGTTGTTTGTAATATGTCTTTTAACCCTCAAAATGCTAATGACAGCATTTGTCAATTCTAATGTGGAAAGTTCAATTTATGCTAGCTGTGAAAATTTATCCTGTGGTAATTTGTTTAACATAGCTTCTGCAGCAAAGCTCTTTTAAGCAAATTACCATAGAAAAGGATTTTCACAGCATAAGATGGTCACAATTTAGGATTCCTAAAATCGATTAAGAACTCTAGGTTTAATCTCCTTTCTCTTTCTCCTCTTCAACCTAACAAAACTAACATACATTTTAGAAAAACTGAGTGTACACATTGCAGCTAAAGGTTTGTGTTGTTGTGTACAGAGACGCTGACGAGACAATTTCCTGGATCCAGGAGAAGGATGCTGTTCTGTCGACAGACGACTTCGGCCGCGATCTGGCCAGCGTGCAGGCGCTGCAGCGCAAACACGAGGGAGTGGAGCGAGACCTGGCCGCTCTGGAAGAGAAGGTGAAATACTGGGCTTACTGGCTTCATTCATTGGATTTAGAATAATTTTATCAATTTCAGTGTAAATATTATGACAATTTGAAAATAGTTTAGTTTGATGTTTGAAAACATTATCCAAATGCTTTAGTATCGGTGCTGTATTGATTTTGATGCTGTGTTTCCTCTGTACTGATATCATGTTTCCTCTGTACTGATATCATGTTTCCTCTGTACTGATATCATGTTTCCTCTGTACTGATATCATGTTTCCTCGTACAGGTGACTGCTCTGGGCTCAGAGTCTAAACGCCTTCAGGAGATTCACACCAACCAGGCTGGACAGATCAACAGCAAACAGCATGAGATAGAGGAGAACTGGGACAGACTCCGCTCAAAGGTAGGCTAAGTCTTGTTCAGTACTTCATCATATGTATCGTATACATACAGAATTATACTTGTATTATATGTCATAATCAAGCCCCATGTGGCACTCGCTTTACAGCTGAGTTACCTAAAATATATTGATGTTGTACTTGTTGAAGTATTTTGTTTTGTGGAAATATTTTATAAAAGCGGCTAAACCTACATGTAAATGTTATTTTGCAGGCATCAAACAGGAAATCCCACCTTGACGATTCCTACTTCCTTCACCGTTTCCTGGCCGACTTTCGCGACCTGGTTTCGTGGATCCATGATATGAATGCCATCATCGGTGCTGACGAGCTGGCGAAGGATGTGGCTGGAGCTGAAGCTCTGCTGGAAAGACACCAGGAACACAAGGTTGGAGATTAGGCTTTGTTCTTTACCCTTACAGTGTTCATGTCATTGTCAAATTCACTTTCCAAAATTCAACCTCAATATGCTGTTGGAAACCTATTCAGTGATAATTTGTTTGAAAGTGCTCTTTCAAACAAATTATCACAGGATTGGTTTTTAACAGCACAAGGTAGTTTTTATTCTTAACTAAATTTAATTCTTCGTCATAAGGGTTGAAGCATTTTTAAATTGAAAAAATGTTTTATGCAAGTTTGTAGATCAGGATGTTTTTATTATAAGAAAAGACCTGGAAACAAGATACTCTTAGTATTTTCATGTATATATAAAAAGCTTAATTCGTTAAATATAATTTTGATTTTGAAAAGGATTTTTGAACAAATTAAAAATTGATCTAGCCTGAATCGTACAGAATGCCTTTCTGATCTACAATCGGTAGAGATAGAGAAGGGCAATAATCCTGACCCTGGTTACAAAGTAAGCAAAAGTATAACTTGTAACCATGGAGTTACCTGCCCCATGCGCAGCCCTCCTGTCCCTGCTACTTATAGTGGTGGGTTTT
Organism: Calliostoma canaliculatum; assembly: GCA_032361085.1. NCBI lineage: Eukaryota > Metazoa > Mollusca > Gastropoda > Trochida > Calliostomatidae > Calliostoma > Calliostoma canaliculatum. The sequence continues at coordinate 5,309 of JAULCD010117535.1, forward strand.
TCTTTGTAAGACTGACGGCCTCGAGCAATGCAAGTCTTTGCTGTGTTTAAATATTGAGTTGTTTGTTGCAGGGCGAGATCGATGCCCGTGAGGACAGTTTCAAATCAACCGCTGAAGCTGGACAGAGATTGGTTGACTCCGATCATTATGCTTCCTCGGAAGTACGAGAAAAGGTAATCATTTACTTGAAGTAATACTTTTAAGACAATGAATGACATCATGACATCATCATTTTATAGTTGTGTTACTTTTAAAAGTATCAGCTAAGACATATTCCCTTGCAGTTAAATTGACTGCTGCAGGATAACTAAAATACTGTTGAAAATAGTATTAATAACTCGCTCACTCATTTAAATGGGTTTTAAAATTTTGTACTGCCAATTGTTGTAATATTGCCCAAAGTGGCGCTAAATAATAACTCTTCCCGTCACAGTTTTGTTCTCAGTGATATTAAACACAACATCAGTTATTCTCGGCATCAGATTTACAAACAGCTTAAAATTGCTTAACCCGTACCGTGCAGCTCGCGGAATTATCGTGAGCCGCATGGTAAGGGTTAACAGACACCATCCCCCCCTTCACCCCAAAATATGTGAACCCTCCAAAAAGTTTACACTGATAAAAGTGTAGTGTGTTATAGTCTTATTTAATTCTTATCAGTAAAAGATAAGTTTATACTTGGAATAGTCAACAGCAATTTAACATAGCTTGTGTTGCCTACAGCTGGATACACTGCGCCACGAGAAGAACAGCTTGTTGAACCTATGGGAGGAGCGCCGCATCCTGTACGAGCAGTGCATGGACCTTCAACTGTTCATCAGGGACACCGAGCAGGCCGACGCTTGGATGACCAAACAGGAGGTGAGCAGCTCACTTCATCCCAGGGTTGGGAATGACTATGTCCAACTCGTTCGACCCTAGAAATTTAATTTACATGATTTTAGAGTAACAGTTCTTGAGTCCTGTATTATCCTCATAATAGTACCAACTCCAACTATTGATTGTTAAAGTGTCTAAATTTTCACTTAAATTCACTGTTGAAAATCTATTTTAAACATATAACCACAGAATAGCTTTTCTACAGTACGGTTTTAAATCCTAACCCTAATTCGGAATTTTTAGGTTAACAAGTTAACTTGATTGCCAAATTTATTTTAAAAATATATCAACTTATATTTAACATGATCATTGGGAGACCCATCAAAAACTAAACAGGTTTTTGGAAGATACTTGCTCGAAACTATCTGAATATAAGATATTTTTTATAATATTACAACCTTGTGTTTCAGGCTTTCCTGGCCAACGAAGATCTTGGAGATTCTCTTGACAGTGTAGAAGCACTCATCAAGAAACATGAGGATTTCGAGAAGTCACTTGCCGCTCAAGAGGAGAAAATCAAGGTAATATACCATGTTTAAATAACTTTAAAAACTTATAAATTTGTAAAATATCTCAACTGAAAGGGTTTCATTTGTGTGCATTTGCAGATTGTGCTGTATTCGTGATGACACATTGGTCTGCTTTCAGTTCTTAACTCATTATCTTCTCTCGTTTAGTTGTAAAAATTTAATTGTTTCCTTTATTCAGGCACTGGATGAATTTGCAAGTAAGTTGATCGAGAGTGAGCACTACGCCTCGGATGAAGTTGCAGCAAGACGCGACCAGGTGAGCTCTTGTCTTTTTTGTCCTGAAGTAATTTCACTAAATAAAGATTAAGACATCACTAAATTTGTGAGTTTTCTTGCCACTTTTGAAGTTATCACAAATTATGTACCACAGTGTTTGACTTACTTTATTCTATTGCAGCTTTTGCGTCGCCGCAATATGTTGCACGAGCGCTCCGAGCAGAGGAAGATGAAGCTAGACGAGTCGGAGCAGTACCAGATCTTTGAACGGGACTGTGACGAAACCAAGGGCTGGATCAACGAGAAACTCAAGACAGCTTCAGATGAAAGTTACCTGGTAGGTGCAATAATTGTCATGTCTTACATCATAGCCATGAACACACCTAGAGTTAATACAAACAACAACAGTGTTTGATTTTCACTGGTGAAATGTTACTAGGACAATTAAACTTTAAGTGTGTCGGTCCTTTTGTCTGGTAAAAATACCATTAGCAACATGCAAGTCGAGTCGTGGATTCTATTATTTTTATCATGCTGTTCAAACGTTAACAACCTAGCAGTAGGGTAGGGTGGGTTTTTTTCATAATGATAATAAAAAAGTTAGGGTCGGCACCTGTATTGTAGGCAATGTCGGATGATCGGACCACTTTTTTTATTTTGCCTGATTGCTTCTCCTCCACCAGGACCCCACCAACCTGAACACTAAGCTCCAGAAGCACCAGAACTTTGAGGCGGAGCTGGACGCCAACAAGAACCGCATCGTGGCCATCAAGCAGACTGGACAAGACCTCATCGACAACGAAAACTTCCAGTCTACCGCTATCAAGGATCGCCTGGATGAGATCGATGACCTTTGGGCCACGCTGCTTGCACAGACTGAGAAGAAAGGTACTTTTGAGCCTTGAACCTTTATCCTTTTTCTTCACACCTCAATCATTAACTTTTAAAGTGCTAAGCTTTTTAATAATACAAGGTGGTCAAATCATTTAACGGATAAAATTTAAAATTATTTAATGTCCTGACTGAGAAGGTTACTTCTTTCAAAATAATTAATTTGATTCAATTTGGTTGTTAGGCAACAAATTGAAGGGAGCATCGCAGCAGCAGCATTTTAACCGAAACATTGAGGATGTGGAATCGTGGCTGCAGGATATTGAGTCCCAGATCGGCTCTGAAGACTATGGAAAGGTAGGCAGCAGTTTATTCTTGTTTGGAATCAGTAGGATTTTGTGTCCGATAACCCTGTACAAAAAAACTGATTTCTATCTTACCTAGTGACCCACGTAAATATTTATATGCAAAATCACAAAGACTTGAAAATAATACTCCCATTTGTCCAGAAATACTTTTAATTAACTTGGTGGTTTTTTCTGTATAATTCGTAGATAAAGATTCAAATTAGACACCACCTTTTCAGATATCTTTGAACGTTTTGTTTGTAAATTATTATAACTGAAGAAAAACATGATCAGAAACATTAATTTGCACAGCGAATTCTTAAAAAGTTGACAATTTATTAATATAAGTTTGAAAGTAAGTATTTTATCGCACACTAGTTCTAGTTGAGATATATCAATTACAAGGAACAGGTTGATTTTAACACTAATATTTAAGTCGGACGCTTACGCTATTCGATTAATATTTTTAAAATGAAGCAGTTCATGTTGGGTCCGGTTTATTCCTGTTTGATGTAGTCTAGTTGTATCTCTGACTTTATTTTCGTTCTCTCTACATATGTCTAACCCTTGGAGTATAATTTTTTATTTGACCCACCCTTTGTTATCCCTGTCTTCCTGACAATATACTTTTAACCCTAAAATGCTAAATTTAGTTTATTAATGACCTTCTGGCAACCCTGTGCTGTTAAAAACCAATACTGTGGTTATTTGTGTAAAAGAGCTCCCAAAGGGAGCTATTTTAAACAAATTACCACATGATACATTTTCAACAACCTAGTTAAATGGTTGTTATTTGCACTTGGCACTCTATAGGTTAACAGCTGTATAGTTGATTTAATATCTACCACAGGACGAAAGTATCTATGAATTAACATTGATGAAAGATCATTTAAAAAGAAACGTTTAACAATGCATTCTTAACTTAATAAATTTATAATATTTATTTTATAACCTAACTTTTTAAATTATCTAACAACGTTTTAACTCAATCCAATATTATATTTAGCTAGAACTAATAAACGTCCTAACTTTTCCCGCAAACTTTGAACAACTTGATATCAATTCAATATCCTTTGATCCAAATTCAGAACAAAGATGGGCAGGTAACTGCCTGAATTACCTCCCCTTGAGTGATTTTATTCCTCTTTCAAGGTGTCTGGAATCTTGTTACCTTGTTTTGTTGCATATCAGTTTATTTGCTTCAATCTTGTTTTGGTTTTCTTTACTCGTGTCAGCTGACTCAACGACAAGTGAGTGACCAGACAATCCGTTATCTTTGCGTCTTTATAGTCGGCAAACGATTTGCTGCTTTTATCTTCGTAAAAATCTTTCTCGTAACTTTAATAAATGCACATTTACATTCAGACATTTTTGTTAAATTGTTGCATTATTATCATACTTGAAATTCATGTAAATTTATTCAATTATGAATAAACTTTAATCAGTAAAAAAATGAAATCAAAAGTGGTAATAATTGACATGGTATTTGGCTTTAAAGTAATTTGTTTGTTGAATGTTTTGGCCAATAACGTTGAATTTGAGAAGTTCTATAAAGCTGATGTAAATCTCACAGCACAATAAAGATGCAACAAAGGGAAGGGTTGGTCTGTTTTAAAGCCATCTCTGTACATTTCTTTCATCACCTGGGCCTTTCTCTGAACTGTTTATTATTTGCAAGGTTTGTTTGCTGATATTAAGCTTAGTCTCATCTCCTCTACTTTCTGTAAGGATGTTTTGTATCTGATGCTGTTGATGTATGTAGATCAACTATATTTGTTAGACAATGTTATACTGAAAGGGGTAGTGCTAGATAATTTGCTTGAAAAATCAAGGGGGGTAATGGTTCACTTAAACAGGCCTGTAGCATCGTGCAGTGGGAAATGGCATTGATGTGTTTAAGGATTTATTAAAACATTTGTAAACTGTTACTTTCAATTATCAATGATGTAAATTCACTTGAATATTTTTACAATAATAGTAAAAAGAATAATTGTGTCATGACTCAACATATAATGGATGCAGTTTGATTCTTAATTTTATCAGTCCAAGTGTTTTTATAACTACAAGTGTTTACTTAAGAAAACAAATATTTGATCTGTGTAGTACATAATATCAACAAAATCTCAAACCTGTTAATTGCCATTTCAGATAAATAATCTAAACATTGAATTTTGAACTCGCTTGTATATACTTCGTCTTCATATCTCATGTTTTGGAAAATTATCATAATTTCTTTCTTGGTTTAATAATAGTGAAATGCTAATCTGAAAGAAGGAGTTTCATTGTTTTACCTTCAAAAAAGTATTAATTTGCAGTGCAAAATCTTGTATATTATAACTTCTGTATATAGACTGTACCGGAAGACTATAGAATTAAATGTTTTAGTGATGCTTTTTAAGGAATAAATGAACCAGAATGACTGCATGTAGAGCCACAATCATCACATTTGTATTCGCATTGGAATTTGCATGTTTTCCATAATATTGCTTGAATTGAAGCTACACAATATCTACTGTAGATTTCAGATCAGTGAACGAACACCAAATGGCACAGTTTTGTAGTTTTATAAAGACACCTAGAATCGTTCATAGAGATGTAGATAACAATGCTTGTCATTATTTTATCTTAAACCAAATGATTACAGTAGCCATCACCAGCATGCGATCTGTATTATAAAGGGAGATAACTCCACAAGTAATTATTTAGCATGATTTTGTTTGAAGATTTGTTTTAATGACAAACAAATTCACTGAACAAATCTATATTAATAGTTACATTTAGCTGAAATAATTTGAATTACATAGTAATGATTTTAGAGTTTTTGAATTTCTTTTTAGTGTTGGTCAATTGCTTTTATACTAACTTAGGCATTGTTACACATACTAACACTGACTAGATACTCAATGTAAGGTGCTACCCCTTTGTCAAAACAAAAAAAATGATTTTTTCAAGATATTAGAAAGTAAGGTGTTCATATTTCTAAAAAGAACCAAAGGTAAGAAATAATAATAGAGAAGGGTGATTTTGTTTATATATTTCGATACACAAGCAAACAAATGAAGTAATGTGTGTCAAAATGTATTACTTAGAATAAAAACAATTATCTTGGGCAAATTTCATAAAAAGCTGAATTTATTTTAGTCAGTAACTGACTATCATGTACTATTGAAAACCTGTTCTGTGGTAATTGGTTTGAAAGAGCTCCTGTAGGAGCTCTTTCAAACCAATTACCACGGAATAGGCATTCAACATCCTC
>JAULCD010117645.1:0-17378 GCA_032361085.1 Calliostoma canaliculatum
AATAAAGACATCATGAACATAAATTAATTTAGTTATGACAACACACTAATACGTGTATAAAGTGCTAAATTGTTTATGTGGTATGGTCATTTTCTTCTTTAGTGTCTTATTTGCGTTACATGACACGTTTGTATATTTACAAGTTGACACTTCCAGGCGGTATGCCCATATAAAGATGCATGTGAACATGTTTTGTTAAAATGTCAGTTTACCAAACATAACAAAACATCTGCCAAGAAAACATTACTGGCAGGGCAGAAACAATGTTATAAGTATTAACGTTAACCATGAACTGTCGAATCGTTTTAGTTGGACTTCACACAGTGGCTACCTTGTGCTGTTTAAACCCTATCCTGTGATAATTTGATTAAAAAAGCTTATGCGGAAGCTGTTTTAAATAAAGTATCATATGATAGGTTCACAACAGTTCATTTAGATTGGAATGTGGACACTAAAAAGAAAAAAAAACGCTCTATAGGTTAAATAACAACATCAATCAGATATATAACTTTCATTTAACAGTGTATATTTGGTCTCGTTGAGTCTAACGTACAGCAACTGTATTTTAATTTAGTATAATTTGCAAATAAAGTTAGTATCATTGCCTTTCATGGCCATTGTAGTCTAGTTTCTTCAACACACTGTTTCATACACAAACAATTTGTTACACATAACAAATACATCTATTCATGAGCTTGAACATTACACATTTTAAACCTAAAAACCAAAGTATTATTTTGATTATTCACATTTTGAAGAAATGACTTTGCGAGCTAAATTGGTTAAATTCCATTGAATCCTCAAAAAACACTATTTGCTCATAAATAATATATAAATCAAAGGAAGATGACGTTGTATAGCTATCACGTAAGAGCAAGGCAATGGGTCCTTACCTTTATCATAGCCTTGAAACAGCCGGGCAATAATGAATATATCATGCCAGTACGGTGTCCACGGGAAGTAATATACCGAGGTTTTATATACTAACGTGTTAGTGTCCATTAGGCGCACACGGCGTTAGTTCAACACTAGAACCTCGTAAACCATTCAATCGGTTGCATTCACTAGAGGCTCGTAGCCAGCATTCCTTTCAGATCGATAAGAACCGTAGCTGAGAACCTGAAACATTGACGGATAGAACTGAAGACATATCGTCTTCTATAAAACAGGGGGCATAACCTATGATGGGGGTAATATATTGGGAAGCGAGGCCTAAAATGTGAATTTATGTCCTGATCAACAAATTTATTCAGGCGCAGTGCCTTCTCAACTGTCTCTGGTAAATTACCCCCTTTGCATTCAGTCGGCAGTATCGTGGGGAACGAGATGGGCGGACAAAATTAATCCCCAATATAAAGAATTGCAGCGTGAAACAGGAAGCTATACGCTGGACCAATGGGTTTGGTTTACAAATGTCAAAATTGTTCCCAACTGCGTACTTTCCAACGAAATACTTGTTTTTTTCTTTGAAAAGTACAGTGCACTAGACTTTTTGACATTCTTAACATAAATGTGAAAAGTTCTGTTATCTCGGAAAAAAAACCCAGATTTAACATTGACAAGTGCACGTGTTACAACAATTTGTATAATTCTAATCTCTTGGCTTAGTGCAAGTTAAGATTATTTTGTCGATGCGCCGGGTCCAGACAGGTAATGCAGATATTAATTATTCATCCCTTTCGGAACTCTGGGTGAGAGTCCTTTGGTTCTGCAAATGTTTCAGTTGTCTGCCTATCCTGAATATGTTTACAAATCATTCACATAGGTCAAACACATTATGTTTGATTTGTGAGTTGATGGAATCTGAAAGTCTAAATCATAAAATGCTCATAAACATCCTCATAAATCTAATGCATTAAGGTTAAACAATGAAATATACAAAATGAGCATATTAATTTAAATGTAAAGTGGTGGTGTTAAACTATCTTCTTGTTGTCAGTATTATAATGTTTATACCTGTGCAGAAAACATCATTAAAATCAGTAGAGGCATTCTGTACTTCTCTTGGTAGATGACTTTATAGGTACAACATTGTGTGTTGTCATGCGTTTACTTTAATTGACATATACCCGGTTCCTAAAAGCGATTTTGGGCTAAGTATAGTATTAGTGCTAACATATAACATTGACTTACGACTGTCGTAGCGCAGATATTGCTATGGAACCGGTGCCGGATATCGATTTTTGTGCTACGACAGTCGTAAGCCTATGATAAGAAACATCACCACAGGATATTGTTTCAAATTACGATAATCGTAACACTCAGATTGCTTTGAGGAACGGGGCTATGGTCCAAGTAGATAAATGAGAAGACATAAATATACAATTTAAAAAAACTCAGTATGTGATAGTATTATGTATTATATGGATCACTTGGGTAATACTTTGGGAATGCGTATCTTTGTTCACCACGAAACAAGTGTTTGGATCCATCAAATTTCACGAAATAAAAACACAAATATTCGATGTTGCAAATTTACAATTAAACAGTTTTAGAAGTCTCATTTGTCAAATCGGTTGGTTCAAAACAGCTTAATCTGAATTGTTATATGGCAGTATAAGGTGTTGCTAAATAATAATTCAAGACAAGCTTTCATTTGATACACATGTCTGTTCCATGACTTTTGCTTAGATCTCTGTATTTAACATGTGATATCAACCACTGTCATCATGTTTTGTACTGCCATTTCATATTGTACTACCAACTCTATTGTGTACTGTAATTGTAAGTTATGTGATTTAGTTTGTACTCATTAATAAACCTAGTGATTAGTGTAGTACAATTGTTAATTGTATAGTATTTGTTTGTTGTTTGTTGGTTTCACAGTAAAATATGTTGGCACAGATTTCTGGGTTAACTTAGTGTTTCAATTCAGGAATCGACACGTAACAGAATCTCAATGCAAAAGTTACAGCACGAGATTGAAGATGTTCTATAATCATCTCTCCTATTTCCCAAAACCTTAACGGTTTAAAGTAATAAAAGTATAATAATATATTAATTAGAAATAAAATTAAAATAAAACTACACGCTTTTACGATTGAACTTTATTTTTTTAAATACCAGCCTTTGACGTCATATTATATACACACAACGCATCACAAAGAAGTTTTGGCCTGAATATCCTGCCTGTAAGTTTGACAATGTGACATTAATTTAGATTAAAACAAAACAAAAACGTCTTGCATGTTATATATTTTACTCGTTTTTTTAAAGACTCTCCGAAGGCGACGTGTGTTATTTGAAGTCATCATGGACTGCATCTGAATACGTTTGCTTAGAAGTTATTAGGAAACGTCAGTTAAACGAGGCACGCTTATTTAGTTTAGTTTAGTTTAGTTTTCTTCTCAATTTTCTACTAAAAACTTCCAACCTTCCTCTCACCAAAGTGAATAAGCTTAGAAAGAGTTAAGATCTCTTGATACACTGAGCCATTTCAACCGGTTTACAAATGCCAAAATCGTTTTAAACTGTGCACTTACCAAAGAAAAACTTGTTTTTCTTTGTAAAGTGCACAGTTTAAAACAATTTCGGCAGTTTTAAACCAAACTCATTACCTTAAATGTACCATTTAACACGATTTTAACAATAGTAAACAAAAACTTTTTTTCTTTTTAGGGAAAGTGTACAACGATTTTAGATTTTGTAAACCGAACATATCAGTCCAATGTAAAGCAAGATCGATTCTCAGTTAAGTATGTTAAAGTTTATCAGATCCACCAGTTTATTAGCTGCATATAAGTTTTAAATTTCCAGGTAGCAGCGCAGCGTAACAATGTGCAGGATGGTCCCACCGTCATTCACTTTCATGTTTAGTGTCGGCATATAACAACCAAGTCTCGCGTGTTCTGTTTCAAAGAATAAACCATGCAGTTGTTTATGTTGAACAAATATGCAACATTTCACGCGAAGGTGTGTTCGTCATTTGTCTGTTAATAGAAGGGAAGAAGTCGGTCGTAGCTACCATTCAATATTGCCTTTAACGGGGTTTGGATTCTGCTTCTGAAGATCTGCGAATTCGGTCGTCCTCTTTAGCTAACATGTTGCATCGACACTTGGTTTATTGGTTCGGTTTACAAATGCTAAAATCGTTGTAAACTCTGCACAACAAGTTTTTCTTTGGAAAGTGCAGAGTAAACGAAACCTATTGGCTTAGTGCGAAGGCTGACTTGGAGTGCTGGGTAGTAATGTCCGATTGAGGTGAATATAAGAGAAATATTCCGGTTTGAAAGTAGAGGTCTGATTGTTTCTTGTTTCTTACGTTGACAACTGAGTAAAATACAGAGGTTCATTTGAAATATGTTGTAAACCGTTCATGTTCATTAACTGTCCCTCAAAGAATTGATCAAACTAGCCATGTTTCTTTTTAAAAAGGATTTAAAGTAAAACATCAAACAAGGAGCTGTGTTGACATCAGTAATAGCCTTGGTACATATACACACAAGGTACGTGATACGGGAACTACTTGTTACAGCGTATTAAGAAAGACAGGGTGTGATGAGGCGGAAACTGGAGACGATGTAGTGATGCCGCGACGCTGATAAATACAGGCTTTACTTCACAACGGCGTTACACATGTTATTACAGAATTTGAAAACGAGGTCACGAGAACGAAACCGAGGCTCATGCGTAACGTCAAGATAAGAATATTAACGTCTGCTGCTCTTTTAGTTTTTAAGAGGCGCGCGCAGCTTTGTGCAGGAAGAGTTTTATAACTTTAAAAGATGTTTGAACAAGTCACAATGACGGGTATAACACACAAGAGTATAACACGTTTTATGACTAACAGCTGTGGTGAGATGTCGTACGGCAGGTATTCAATTTAATGACTTTTTGAACAATCTTAATCACAAGATGAGCAAAAAGTGTAGTACTTCAATTTGAATTAAACCATAACACTAATACCACGTTCTCTAAATCTATAAACATTACAACGTAAAAAAACGTGTAATTGTACGCAATAATTACTAAAACTTGACGCAATGGCTCTGTGTTCAAACCATGACTGAGTTTATCATTGTACGCGACTAGTCGACTAGGAACATACATGGGCGTTACCCCTACAAGATTAAACGTAAATGAGACAATCTACTGATAGTTCATGGCCCGTTCCTCAAAGCGATCTTAGGCTAAGTTGATCGTTGGTGATTTTTGAAACAATGCCCTGTGGAGTTGTTTCTTGTCATAGGCTTACGACTGTTGTAGAGCAGAGATCGTTTGGAACCGGTGCCGAATGGCACCGGTTCCAAAGCAATCTCTGCTCTACGACAGCCGTAAGCCAATGTTAAATTTTAGCATTTACGATTATTTTCGCCTAAGATCGCTTTGAGAAACGGGGCCTAGGACCCGTGTAAGCAAAATAAGATGTAATAATGTAATTCTTAACTCGGCACTAGATCATTGAGTTCCATTGTAACATCAGTATTTTTTCCAAAATGTTTATGAATATTTTGGCATGTGTAAAGTAAAACCACTGGCTCACAGTGACGTGGACGTATATACAATGAGCCGATGACTTTATTTTACACGTGCCAAAATCCTTGTTCGATATTAAAACGGACACCGCTACACACAAAGAAGGGCGATGTGAAAATCTGTCACCTGTTTGTAGTGTCTAGCTTTTCTCACAAATCTCGCGACCCTGGCGTCAAAAAGATCAGGGGGGTCTTCATGAAAATCCTCCCGCCGTTTTTTTACAGCTATTATTGGAAATGAAATATATATCCGAGCCAGGCACTGCGGCGTTATATCGCTCCTGAATCGGCCATAACTTACGCGGTCCAGCCTCCATACCTTTATACAGTGTCTGTAATCCCCGACCAAGATGAAACGTACCTTGAAGCTAACGCTATCAGGGCTATTTACCATTGTTCAAAGTGTACGGTAACTTGTCTGTGAAATTAGCCGACGTTACGAATGACATTGTTCAGATCTACTGACGTTAAATACAAACGCGTTTTCATAATTGTATATCTCGAAATACAGTCGCGCGGAAATGTAAGTTGGTTTACTCTGCGGGATGTCAGAAGGTCTTTGAATGAGAGAAAGATTCAACGAAATATGACTGAGTTTGAGTGTCCGCTGTTAGTTTGTACGGTTAACACTACGATGGGGTGGTCTGAAGGTAATAACGCTTAAAATGTTGAACTAATTTTAGAACCTAAAACCTTAAGCCGCGTCCTATTAAAATCATCGCCTGTGCTAATGCGTCATGTGGGACCTCTTTTAGATAAAATACTGCAGGATAGGATTTGAAAACGCTTGATTTACATGCACAACAGCATTGATAAATTAACCATTAGAATGCTCAAAGGAGGACCTGCGCAGGTAACCCTTTAACTCTGTTAAAAACCTATCCTGTGGTGATTTGTTTAAAAGGAGCTCTTTTAAACAATTACCAGAGGATAGGTTTTAAACAATTTATTCAGGTGCAAATTTGAGCATTTTTTAAAACAAGTTACCACATGATAGGGTTTAAACAGCTTATGTAGGTGCGAAATTGGGCGTTTTCAAAACAATTACCACAGGATATGTTTTAAACAGCCTATTTAGGTGTGAAATGGGGAATTTGGTAACAAATTACTACAGGATAGGTTTTAAACAGCCCCCTTATAGGTGTGAAATTGGACACAAAAACGGAGAAATGTGGTTTTGGCACGTTAAGGGTTATTATATTGCAATAAACACATGGTACCCCTAATGCTCCGGGTGTTAGCACAGTTTGCATCACAAATACAGTAGCAATTAATATTCAATCAAAATAAGCATATCTTCCATTATGATACACCCAACTGTGACAACAAGCGTGTGAGAGAGATAGTATCTGCCGATATGATCCGGTATACGTCGGTATCAGCTGAATGACAGCGGGTTGGATAATAGTTATGGGGGATTGGGTCGAATCTCGGATTAAAGTGTGTAGTCACAACGATAAGGCCTCTGTGTTGCCTGCTGGCTTCAGTTATTGTAAAGTAATTAGTATTATGTAACCATCTGATGGGTCTGCGGGCATGGTGATTCCCCTGTGTGGACTCGTATCAGATTGGGTCCTGATTTGGAGGATAGTGACACGACCATAAGAATATATACATACAGTCACTACAAAGAAAAATATTTATGAAACTGCCTTTAATAAATTAACCCTTACCGTGCGGCTCACTCAGGACAGCGTTTTCAAAATTATACCGCACGGTAAGGGTTAAACCTACAGATTATGTGGATTTTCAGGTTTTAAACATGGAGGGTATGTTAGATAGTTTAGTGGGTTTTGGTCTGTGTTGTAGTGGGTGTGTATGTGGTGGTGGGTAAGAGAATATGGGCGGGGTTTAACTTTGAGTATTTTAAAGATTATAAATAATCCCCAGCTATAAACCTTTTGAGGACTAAGATAAAGCAATTTCATGGTTTCTGTTTGATTAATAGTCGGTTTGACCTCCACCAATTTATCAGGATTGAACTCGAAATGTGATACAAGCTGCGTACAACATAGATGTGTATTTACGAAATCACTTCATATAACTTCCATCTAGCATAAAACCGTTCAGATTAACTCTGAAAGAAGGCGATACGCGACCTGAGTCATGTTTTGTTTGACATAAATGAATAAGATAAAGATCTTGGAGCACTGCCATAGGAGCGATCACAACCAGAGTAGATTTTCACGTTTGGCTCCGAACGTCTGAGCTAAACAACTCAGGGGTTCTAACGCCGTCGAGGTCACGTGATTATAGGAATGCAATCGTTCCAAGAGATCTGAAGATGACATTTGCCATGAAAGATTGTATTTGGTATCGATGGTAAATCCCACTTCAGTCGGCTGATGGTAAAAGGAATTCCAAATAAACACCAAATGCGTTCAAAGGTTGAACAATATACCCGGTGAGGTATTTGTGTTCGTACGTTTCTCACTAATCACCCGTTAATTACCTACCTATGACAGGTAGTTTCTTAACGCGTGCCTTTCAACCACGAGTTGCTTTTAAGTGTTGTTGTTGAACCACATTTGAAAGTGTTTCATGTTAACAAGTAACTACGTAGAAAAGAACAGGCGGTAGTAGCGCTCCCCGTTGTACACCTATTTCTAAAATGTACTTTTAAAAAATTTAAGTTGATTATTGACCAAATAAAAACTTTTAAAAAAAGAAAACGCATTTTAGAATTTTAACTTTCTCCTGTCAATAGGCCAATGGGCCTAGTTTACAAATGGTAAATTTGTTGTAAACCGTAACTTCAAAAAAGCAAAGTTTGGTTCCCCCCTACGGTGTGTAAATGCGAGTGCATAAACATCTTCTTGTCAAGACACAGTGAGTCGTCGACCCAATTCTCCCGGCATACCCTACGCAGTGCCAAATTTAGGTCATGTGACACCACACTGTCGCCATTTTGTCGATGGTCCAGACAAGCTCAGACACATATTTTGGGGTCTCAGACAATTTTTATCTCAAATTGAATTTCAAATTCACGCAGCGTTTGAGTATTACGATTAAAAAAACACCCTGAGCTTCGCGAATTAATAATTCATTTCACAAATTAGCATTCAGCTTTGTCGCGAATAAACATTGACATTTCAGCTGAATCGACGTGATTAGTTTAAACAAGTATCCAGCATGACGTCCTATTCATCACAAACATAGATAATATACTTATTGGGCGTAGCCACGATTGTAGAGCTTGTATCTACACGGTCCCAGGTAGTGTTCAGGTGAGCATGGAGATAAATCAAGCACACAATAGGTTTCCTACACGCATACACATACCCATAAAACAACGTTTATTCGCGTTTCTAAAATTCATTTGACCTCTTAAGGCGACCCGTTCATCAAAATTAAGCACCTTTTGTAAATATTCCACATGCCTGTGTCGGCTGTGGGGTTGATGGTGGAGGTTGGGGGTGACAGAGCCTCGAGGGAGGAGACACCCGATCCGGCAGGGATTAGGTTCGGGGGAGTCGGCCTCTTTGCAAGTGAACAGTTCGCTTGTTAGGTTATGGGTCGGTTACGTTATGCAATTATAGTATTTGCCACTTGGCGAAAAGTTTGGTTTACAGATGTGAAAATTGTTGTAAACTGTCCACTTTCCAAAGAAAAACAAGTTTTTCTTTGAAAAGTGCACAGTTTACAACGATTTTCGCATTTGTAAGCTTACTCAATCTTTTTTTAATAGAAAGTGCACAGTTTACAACGATTTTTGGTATTTGTAAACTGAACGACTGGCCCAGCGTGTGTTAGGCATAGGATACCTCTAAAACTGTTATGTGATAGTCATGAAGATAGTCATGTAATAGTGAGGCGGATAGTTGGATAGACACTGCTTATTTAGATTCACAAAGGTAGGCACTATATTCAGGTGACAGTTCAACTCGTTGTTAATTATGCAATGAATCCATTAATGTCAAATACCTACATACAATGGTTGGGTTTGGAATGCAAATATTTGCATTTCATATCGATAGGAATCGAGAGGGGTATTTGGAAATAAGATGTATAATTTGCTCTTAACCTTCAATTAATAATTCCTAAATACACTAGGGGTTAAGTAATTCCTAGACGGTATTTTAAAGAGTAAAGTAGTGTCGCTCAGACTAATTTACTTGTGAAGTTTTATCTGTTTATTTTCTTATATCATGAGGCTTGAACTTAGAACCAACACTGGGACACTGGGTTCGGGTTACAAACGTCCTAATCGTTGTAAACTGTACAGTTTCCAAAGAAAGCGCGTTCTTCTTTGGGAAATGAATAGTTTTAAATGATTTTTGCATTTGTAGATAAAACAATCATGAAAACTAATTCCATTGAGCCAAGACTGTGTGTATGTACCAGAATGTCGCCCTGTCTGTGTATGTACCATAATATGGCCCTGTCTGGGTATGTACCACAATGTCGCCCTGTCTGGGTATGTACCACAATGTCGCCCTGTCTGTGTATGTACCACAATGTCGCCCTGCCTGTGTATATACCACAATGTCGCCCTGCCTGTGTATGTACCACAATGTCGCCCTGTCTGTGTATGTACCACAATGTCGCCCAATCTGTGTATATACAACAATGTCGCCCAATCTGTGTATGTACCACAATGTCGCCCTGCCTTATTTAATACCTACAGGTCACCTTCAGCCCAACGCTAAGCGTCTCGTTCCCCTGTCAAAGCGTTATCCTCACGTCTCAGGAAGGGGGATTATCCCCCGTCCCTCCCCACCTTTCACCTGCGTTAGAGTAATTGTAACATTCTACCTGCTCTCTCATTCACAGTTTCCGAGGCTTGTTACAATTACCAACAGAGACGTGTGTTTTAACACAAACAAGTTCCACAGGTGGCTGTTTTCCCATGAAAGGTGAATTGTCTTGTGAGTTCATTAAGGCGCGGCATGCGTGGAACAGTGGTAGAGAAACAGAAGCGATCTGGCTATCACTAACATCAATGACGAGATTCACGGGATGAAAGAAAGCCGCTGTTGTTGAACGTGATTTCTACCTGTGTACATGAACACGCGCACCTGAATAAATGAACAGGTGAAAACAGGTAAATGTATCAAAAACACAAATGACAAATGGTTCTGGTTTACAAACGCCAAAATGGATGTAAACTGTGCATTTTCCAAAGAAAAACAAGTTTTTCTTTGGAAAATGCACAGGTTACAGCCATTTTAGGGTTTGTAAACCAATTTCGGTTATCTTTGAAAGTATATCAGGTACATAATAAGTCCCATCCTCGAGGCAAACCTTTATATATTTAGTGTAGTTGTTAATAAGGGATTCTTTCATGTGTTTATTGCCTGTTTGAATGTGACAAAGTTTTGCGTTAGATAACACGCACATGTTTCTTTGTAAGCTGCGATGTAGGGGAGAGCCAAGGACTGTGGTAAATACTTTCAAGGATTATATCTTGTTTTACTGTCCTTTTCCGGCCATCAGGACGTTTGAAGGAGCACTCGACATTGCGCAAGAAACAAAAACGTTAAACAGGTGTGTCAAACAGTGTCCACTTTAAACAGGTGTCCGTAACTTAGAATAGATCGATCATTTCGTAATCAGCACTACCTAATCAGCTGTTACAAATAAATTCAGTTCCATTTGAAAAGGCTTTTATCAGCTGTTACGATCGAATTCGGTTCGATTTGAAAATACAGTTATCATCTGTCACGATCAAATTCATATTTGAAAAGGCTTTTGGGTTTGGCTTTCATATGTAAAATCGCTCGTGCAATAAGCAAACTTCATTATGCAGCCTCTAGATTAACCTAATGACACGTGACTGTGAAGAGGGATTTCATTGGACATTCGGACACCATGCACGTGCAAGCCTAGTTCCCTGAGGACATAATGCTTTCAGGAAGGTCCACAATATGTTAATTTAATATTCAAAAAGTAACTTTTCCCGTGCGGGCGCCAGGTTGACAGTTGTAGTTACCATGGCACCAGTTTATCAATAAAACGCAACATTTTGAAAGAAAAGTGTCAGGTTTATTGTCCGCCCTTTTTTTATTAGCAGTGTCTTTGCGTTCCTGGACGGACTTGTCTATTTAACCTTATTTGAACTGATTTTAGTAGGACATAAAACTAGTACTTGTGTTGCTCAAAGACTATCCTTTGGTAATTTGTTTAAAAGAGCTCCTTTAGGAGCTCTTTTAAACAAATTATCACAGGATAGCTTTTTAACATCCTATTTTGGTCAACATTTTGGCAATGAAGTGATATTTGAACTTGGCACTTTAAGGGTTAAACAAATTGATAGCGACGTGGTACTGAATAATGGTTTTTGTTTTAAAATGTCACAATTGTTGTAATTTGTGCATTTTCTAAATAATTCTTTCACAACAATTTTTGTATTTGTAAAATGAATTTGTAGAGAAAGTGTTCGTGTTACAACTAGTTCAAGGTTTTATGTATATTAGGGTACATTATAATAAATAATAACAATATTATCATTGACAGCAGAACATGTGTGTTCTCTGGGTGATGTTTGTGAACATATTGTCTGTATTTTATACATGAATTCCCTGAGTAAGCAGATTTAGTTTCCCAACAACATTTCAAACCGTCAAATACTTCCACGTATTCGTGTCAATTGTTATGCACAACATGAATTTATCACAGTACGTCAATCAAATCAGAGATTGTGTGCAGGAATGCCGGGGTCCGACGTGATATGAAATATTCAACCTGAAACAACGCCCTACCCATGATGCAGCAGAATATGTACAGCGCTTCATCTCTCAGCAGGTGCGCGCTGGGGTCTGCATAATCAAATCACACACGCTGAACCAGTGGGCTTGGTTTACAGATACCAAAATCGTTGTAAACTCCACACTTCACAAAGAAAACTTTTTTGAAAATGTAATCCCACTGATTTACAAATTCTAAAATCGCTGTATATTGTGCACTGTTCACTTTACAAATGCCAAAATCGGTGTATACCGTGCAATGTCCAAAGAAAAACAAGTTTTTCTTTGGACAGTGCACGGTATACAACGATTTTGGTATTTGTAAACTAATCTTCAGTGGTCGCCCGATTTAAGTCAAAACCGTTGTAAACAGTGCACTTTCCAACGAAAAACAACTTTTTCGTTGGAAAGTGAACAGTTCACAACGGTTTTTGGCATTTCTAAACATATCCCACTGGTCAAGTGGTCCCTGTGTAATGTAGATGATTTCTCACTTCTCTTGTCACCCCGTCACCTTCACGTCTCCCGCCAGCCTCCTAACTCTGCACCACTTTGATAAATGTAGACAGTGTACACAATTCTTATCACGATTCAGCAACATTTACAGCCATGTTGGTCAATGACGAGCAATAAAAGTCCTCTCACCCTTCACTTTCACAAACATTTACATCCACCTGTAAATTATTAAGCGTCTGTGTTTGTAAAGTTTTACCAGAATTGCAGAAACCTTCAAACAATTCATACATCCAGTCGACTGTACAATATTTCTTCCATTTCACTTTTCTCAAATATAAACTCTCTAAGAAGAGCAATTTTCAAAATCTCAGGTGACAAAATAATGTCAAAATATCTTAAACTTTGGTATGCGTTTTAAGTATTCAATACTGGACTGTGATAAGGAGTTTTCTTGTTTCAACCAGAAGAGCTATTCTCTAAATTTCTGGAACCAAAATAATTGTTGAAATATTTTAGACTTGGGTATTCTTTTTAAGTATTTAATACTATACTGTGTGGTAATAGTTAAAGGATTGTTCCTGTTTCAACCAGAAATACCGACAACCATCGTACACTGCGGAATTGACTTGAAAGTAGGAATCAAACTTGGTATGTTTGACTAGCCGTGCACACTGTGTTTAAGTCACGACTGGTTCAGACAATGATCAAACATGGTTCGAGTCACATTACGTGATGATCCAGGATGACTGTGTGTTGAGTACAAGTCTAACAATGACTTTAGCTCCTTCTTACAGTACATACATCATGGGCTGGGTACATGGCGCCCGCTACACGGGGTGGAGGGCTGGCAGTCACTTTGTAACGTGCGCGGAATGAAGAGATTGCGGGATGACGTCATCCACATTGGCGACTATCAAACCCAAGAGTTTAACCCTTAAAATACCAACTGATTTAGTAGGACTTAAAACTGTGACTACATTCTGCTGTTGGCAACCTATTCTGTGACAATTTGTTTAAAAGAGCTCCTGCAGGAGCTCTTTTAAACAAATTATCACAGAATAGAGTTCGATACTGGGACAATAAAAAGGAACAAATTTAAGGTTGGCGCTCCAATGAGTGCGAGTGAATGAATTTGGGTTGGAAGCCGTTTTCAATATTTTTCAGTTACATTGCAGCGGGGTTGACATTCTAAGGGTTGAAAGATATATAGAGAGAATATAACCTAACATATTAACATTGGCGTTAAATCCAAACATTTTCATTTGATATGTGATTTTAATTTACATCAGATATTTTATTTTAGTGAGAATAAAAGTGTGATGGCATTCCACTTTTATTACTTTCGTCTGTACTTCAATGACTTTGTTTAAAAGTCTGATATTGCTTCAATAGTTACCAAATCCGTGTAGTAAACAGACAAACGCATCAAAGGGCCGACGTCTAATAATGTTATACAATAAATGTCTGTCGCCTTTACTTCTTGTTCATATTGCATAAACCGCTCTGACCATCTCATTCCTCATGGATATACAACACTGTTAATGCTCCTGAATTCGTAACAAGCATGCCATGTTTCATCTGCCGACAGACTACTTCCGGTATGAAATAACTCAATCAGTTGTAAGACAAGCATCACCTACCTTGTATTGTTCCAACACGGCTAGTGCGCGTGCGTAGCCTTCTTTGGAGTACACACATATCGCCGACAGTAGCTCAAAGATCTGCTTCTTGACGGCGGTGTCACCAGTATCCAAACCTACAAGAAGAGACAAATATTTATTAAGAGCTAATCGCATACAAAGATGGAGGCCCCGGCTGACGCCATGTTGAACGAGCCAGGAGACAAGTGTAGAGTCAGCCGTTAGTGTGTTGGTTTGCTGCAGATATAAACACGGGCAACCAGCGACAAACAAACACCAATTAACCCGTCCACAAACTCAAGTAGTTGTCCTGTGGCAGTTTTTAAATATACCCTCTTGGTCACTCGTCAGAAATACAAAAGTAACTGGTCAATCTGTCAGTGGTCAAGTTGGGTTTAACGCTGGTTTCATACTTTGCAAACGTATTGTGTAGAACAGTGTTACTCATGTTATCAATCCCCTTCTTTATCAATAAAATATGTTTAAGTAAATATAACTGATTTTAACAGTATTTCAGCTGTCTCACGGCAACAAGAAAATCTAGCATTTTCAATGTAGTTATACTCAGGACTTTTTATGGAAATTCATGTATATTCCACTTAAGGTCTCGTTGAGTCTCTTTGAGTGGATATACATGAATTTAAATAAAATATTCTATGAATGATGTGATGCATTGGCCCATGCGAGTTCACCTTGTACTTACGAACCAAGAGTGACAATGTATTGTATCAGTCAGTGCTAGACGTAAAAAACGTTTTCTAATACAGATAAACCCTTGATAGGAATTGAACCACAACCCCTCTCTCATACAGCCCACTGACAACCCACAACCCCATCCTATCCCTCAATGGTCAAACTTTACCTTCTTTCATGCCCGAAATGATTTGTTTCCTTTGAAAAAGTACTTGTGGAAAATGACAGAATTTCTGCTGGTATCAAGAATTAATAACGTTGGCTCCGAAGTTACACTCGAGCTAAAAGCCACCGCTCCTCAGTTTTAATTCACGAAAACAAACAGCCTCTTGTACAACATTAAGACGACCAACAAAAGTCATGTTTCTCACAATAAAAACAGATTTTGTAAATAAACCGTGATGAGTACAGCAGCAGAATGTTATAAGACGTGGACGTAATGCGTGTTGTTGTAGTGGACGTAATGCATGTTGTGGTAGTGGACGTAATGCATGTTGATGTAGAGTGTGTACACTGAGCTCACTTCAGTATCAAGTTATCTCAGCCGTTTTCACATACAAGTGTAGGGTAAACATACTTCTGAACTTTAACATGTATACATCAACTTGAAAATCTAACACACTTGGAAGTATGTCCAAACAATAAACATCAGTCATTTTTTTTTTAAATCTTTTTTTTCAGAATTGTTTTTAACAAAGAATTGTTTTTCTTTGAGAAGTTACAAAGTACGATTTCTGCATTTTTTAAACGAACCAAATGGCCTAGTGGCAGCTTACGATTTTGTAGCGTTAAAACGGTTTTGTGAAACCGCACCCTGGTTCCCTTTCCGTAAACGATCTTAGGCTAAGTTGATCGTTAGTGCTAAAATGTAACATTGGCTTACTACTGTCGAAGCGCATAGATCACTTTGGAACCGGTGCCATTCGGCACCGGTTTCAAATCAATCTCTGCGCTACTACAGTCGTAAGCCTTTGATAAGAAACAACTCCACATGACATTGTTTCAAAAATCACTTGCGATCAACTTAGCCTAAGATCGCTTTGGGGAACAGGGGCCTTGCACATTATCATATTGTTCTGTTTTTGTGTGTGTGTTGTTTACGTTTTATCAATATTTTTGTTAATACTTTTTGTTCTATTGCAGAAACCGTTCTAGCCAAGGGTGCTGACGGGAGACACAAGCTTGTTCCAGTCTATGATCGCCCAGATAATTCAGATAATGGTATAAACTATTTTGTTGTTTTTTTCACTACACAAGTAAAAGTATGCAAAATAATATTTTAGTATCGCAAGCGTGAGTTCTCGAACACCTGTACTGGGAATACCATTATTGAATACACACTGTAAAATACCCAACGAAGTAGACATAAAATCTATAAATATATATACATGTAGTTTCAACTTCTGTATCACTTTCTATAAAACTCAGTTTTGCAAAATTCCTATTTTATTTTCTTAAAACTAGTTTGTAAATTTGTAAAAATTAGGATCATTAAATTAAGGCGCTCGTTTCACAAAGGCGTCGTAAATTTATGACGTCGTAAACCGAGCCACTGGGTCGATGTATTGGCTTACGAATGCCAGAAATCGTTGTCAATCATGCATTTTCTAAAGAAAAACAAATTTTCTTTGGAAAATGCACGGTTGACTACGATTTTTGGCATTTGTGGACCAAATTTAATATTTTGTCGTCTATTTATCAGTGAACTAATGAATAATCATTAACTAGCTACAATATTAAGATTAACCCTAAACTAAATTTAGAACACTTACGTTCTTCTTTTAAAATTTATCCTGTAGTAATTTGGTTAAAAGAGCCCCATTGCAATTATGTATTTTTAATGTTTTTTTTATTGTGACAGCATCTTCTGTTTCAGTTATCGTTGCACATGGTGCAGGCACAAATAAACATTACAGCATGATGGACCGGGATCAAAGTAAGTTAATATTTTAATTATTTTACTTTTGTTAGTTCCTCCACAGAACATTCTTTGACTACATTGTTACATTTCGCAAATAACTCTATGTAAATCTTTAAAAAGTCTTTATACTCAGACCAAAAGCCTAAGTAATTTTACAAATGCCAAAATAATTATATAATGTGCACGGATGTCAAAATCATTGTAATCGGTGCACTTTCCAAAGAAAAACAAGTATTTCTTTGGAAAATGCACGGTTGACAACGATTTTTGGCATTTGTGGACCAAACTTACTTACCCGGTGACATAATTTATGACGTCGTAAAGTTACGACGTCTTTGTGAAACGGCACCCTGGTATTGTTAGAGAAATAACATTTGTTTGAGTGCATGTAATGAACAGTATTTTGCAAAGTTTCAAAGTATCAGGACCTGACTATTAGCGTCCTGCTTTTAAATTGGACACTGATAGTGTGGTAGAGTGACATTTTAATTGTACATACTGTTTTCAT